>JAECUM010052926.1:0-21032 GCA_016617855.1 Megalonaias nervosa
TGTCATTGCGTAGATTTGAAGAGAAATAAAGGGTTCCTATATACCGAGAAATGTCTGATTGCCACAAATTGTTGTCAAGGGACTTGAACAGTCCAATGAGTTTCATAAAGGCATAATTGTCAAGTAAACCTCCTCAAAAGTGCAACATTTTCTGATATTAATTAGTGGTGAAGATAAATAATATCTACCTATAAACTGAGAAATGCATGATTGCCGCATCCTGTTTTCAGGGGACTTGAACTTTCCAATGACTTTCACAAATGCATAAATGACAGCCAAAGTTTTCAAAAGTGGACGTTTATGTGAAATTAAATAGTTGTGAGGAGAAATAAAGGGTTCCTAACTACTGACAAATGCATGATTGCAACAAAATGGGATGAAGAGACACGAATGATACAATGTGTTTAAGAAATTCATAAGCGTCAATATAACCTTCTCAAATTCTCCTTTCTCCTGTCAATAAATAGTTGTGAAGATAAATAAAATATTTCTTTCTACTGACAAATGCATGACTGACAGAAATTGGCGTCATGAGACAGGAACATACATGACGTTCCATAAATGAAATGGCGTCAACAAGAAGGTCTGAAAGATGCATTTCACATGTCCTTAAGTAGATGTGAAGAGCCATAACATTATACGTTATACAGACAAATGCTTGATGGCACGAAATTGGTTTCAAGAGACACTGTCTATTCAGTGGGTTTCATACAG
The DNA here is from genome assembly GCA_016617855.1 of Megalonaias nervosa. Lineage (NCBI taxonomy): Eukaryota > Metazoa > Mollusca > Bivalvia > Unionida > Unionidae > Megalonaias > Megalonaias nervosa. The sequence goes on from JAECUM010052926.1 coordinate 715, forward strand.
TCATCAGTTTCTCGAGAACGTTCTGAAAACTGGATGTTGATAAGTCATTAAGTAGCTGTGAAGAGAAATAAAGGGGTCCAATCTAGTGATAAACGCACGCCTGCCAGAAAGTTGCGTCACGAAACATGAACCATATAGAGTGTTTTATAAATTAATACGCGTCAATAAGAAGTTCTCAAAAGTACATTTTTCATTGCCATTAAGTAGCTGCGAAGGGAAAAAAATGGTTCCTTTAAACTGTCAAACATCTTATTGTCAGAAATTGGCTTCAAGAGAATCAAAACAGCCAATGAGTTTCCTAAAAGCATAAGTCATCAAAACGTCTTAAAACGTTCATGCTTAGCTGTCATTAATTAGTTGTGAAGAGATATAAAGGCTTCCGCGCTATTGACAAATGCACGATTGGCAGATATTGGCGTCACGAGACGTGAGGCATCGAATGATTTGCATAAATGCACAAGTGTCTGGAAAACTTGTCAAAAATGCATGTCTACTGTCATTGCGAAGATGTGAAGAGAAATAAATGGTTCCTATATACTGAGAATTGTCTGATTGCCACAAATAGTTGTCAAGAGACTTGAACAGTCCAATGAGTTTCATAAACGCATAAGTGTCAAGAAAACCTGCTCAAAAGTGCAACATTTTCTGATTTTAATTAGTTGTGAAGAGAAATAAATTCTAACTATCAATTGAGAAATGCATGATTGCCACATCCTGTTTTCAGGGGACTTGAACTTTCCAACGACTTTCACAAATGCATAAATGACAGCCAAAGTTCTTAAAAGTGGACGTTTATGTGATATTAATTAGATGTGAAGAGAAATAAAGGGTTCCTATCTACTGACAAATGCATGAATGCCAGAAATGGCGTGAAGAGACACAAATTATGCAAAGTGTTTAATAAATTCATAAGCGTCAACAAAACCTTCTCATATGTTAATTTGACCTGTCAATAAATAGTTGTGAAGAGAAATAAAGTCTTCCTTTTAACTGACAAATGCATGATTGACAGAAATTGGCGTCATGAGACAGCAACATACAAGATGTATCATAAATGAAATTGCATCAAACAAGACGGTCTGAAAGATGCATTTCACATGTCATTAAACAGCTGCGAAGAGAATTAAAGGGGTTCGATATATTGACAAACGCATTCCTGCCAGAAATTTTCGTCACGAGACATGAACCATATAATATCTTTCATAAATGCAAATACGCCGATAAGATGTTCTCAAAAGTACATTTTTCATGGTCATTAAGTAACTGCGAAGGGATATAAATTGTTCCTTTAAGCTGTCAAATGTATGATTGTCAGAACTTGGCTTCAAGAGAATCAAACAATCCAATGAGTTTCATAAAAGCATAAGTCATCAAAACTTCTTAAAACGTTCATGCTTAGCTGTCATTAATTAGTTGTGAGGAGATATAAAGGCTTCCTCGCTATTGACAAATGCCCGATTGCCAGATCTTGGCGTCAAGAGACGTGAGGCATCGAATGATTTGCATAAATGCACAAGTGTCAGGAAAACTTGTCAACCATGCATGTCCACTGTCATTGCGAAGATTTGAAGAGAAATAAAGTGTTCCTATAGACTGAGAAATGTCTGATTGCCACAAATTGTTGTCAAGGGACTTGAACAGTCAAATGAGTTTCATAAAGACATAATTGTCAAGAAAACCTCCTCAAAAGTGCAACATTTTCTGATATTAATTAGTGGTGAAGAGAAATAATATCTACCTATCAACTGAGAAATGCATTATTGCCACATCCTGTTTTCAGGGGACTTGAACTTTCCAATGACTTTCACAAATGCACAAATGACAGCCAAAGTTCTCAAAAGTGGACGTTTATGTGAAATTAAATAGTTGTGAGGAGAAATAAAGGGTTCCTAACTACTGACAAATGCATGATTGCAACAAAATGGGATGAAGAGAAACGAATGATACAAGGTGTTTCGCAAATTCATAAGCGTCAATAAAACATTCTCAAATTCTCCTTTCTCCTGTCAATAAATAGTTGTGAAGATAAATAAAATGTTTCTTTCTACTGACAAATGCATGACTGACAGAAATTGGCGTCATGAGACAGGAACATACATGACGTTCCATAAATGAAATGGCGTCAACAAGAAGGTCTTAAAGATGCATTTCACATGTCCCTACGTAGATGTGAAGAGCCATAACATTATACGTTATACAGACAAATGCTTGATGGCAAGAAATTGATTTCAAGAGACACTGTCTATTCAATGGGTTTCATAAAGTCATCAGTTTCTCGAGAACGTTCTGAAAAATGGATATTTATATGTCATTAAATAGCTGTGAAGAGAAAGAAAGGGGTCCAATCTACTGACAAACGCACGGCTGCCAGAATGTTGCGTCACGAAACATGAACCATATAGAGTGTTTCAGAAATTAATATGCGTCAATAAGAAGTTCTCAAAATTACATTTTTCATTGCCATTAAGTAGCTGCGAAGGGAACAAAAATTACTTTAAACAGTCACACATATTATTGTCAGAAATTGGCTTCAAGAGAATCAGAACAGCCAATGAGTTTCCTAAAAGCATAAGTCATCAAAACGTCTTAAAACGTTCATGCTTAGCTGTCATTAATTAGTTGTGAAGAGATATAAAGGCTTCCTCGCTATTTACAAATGCACGATTGGCAGATATTGGCGTCACGAGACGTGAGGCATCGAATGAGTTTCATAAATGCACAACTGTCAGGAATACATTTCAAATATGCATGTCCAACTGTCATTGCGAAGATTTGAAGAGAAATAAAGGGTTCCTATATGCTGACAAATATATGACTGCCACAAATTGTTGTCAAGGGACTTGAACATTCCAATGAGTTTCATAAAGGCATAAGTGTCAACAAAACCTTCTCAAAAGTGCAACATTTTCTGATTTTAATTAGTTGTGAAGAGAAGTAAATTCTTCCTATCTACTGAGAAAAGCATGAGTGTTACATTCTGTGTTCATGGCACTTGATTTGTCCAATGACTTTCTCAAATGCATAAATGATAGCCAAAGTTCTCAAAAGTGGAGGTTTATGTGAGATTAAGTAGATGTGAAGAGAAATAAAGGGTTCCTATCTACTGACAAATGCATGATTGACACAAATGGAGTGAAGAGACACAAATGATGCAAGGTGTTTAATAAATTCATAAATGTCGACAAAACCTTCTCAAATGTTCCTTTGGCCTGTCAATAAATAGTTGGGAAGAGAAATAAAATCTTATTTTTAACTGACAAAAGCATGATTGACAGAAATTGGCGTTATGAGACAGGAACATACAAGATGTTTCGTAAATGAAATTGCGTCAGACAAGAAGGTTTGAAAGGTGCATTTCACATGTCATTAAGTAGGTATGAAGAGAAATAAAGGGGTTCGATATACTGACAAACGCACGCATGCCAGAAATTTGCGTCACGAGACATGAATCATATAGAATCTTTCATAAATACAAATACGTGAATAAGAATATCTCCAAAGTACAGTTTTCATTGTCATTAAGTAAGTGCGACGGGACGTAAATGGTTCCTTTAAACTGTCAAATGTATGTTTGTCAGAAATTGGCTTCAAGAGAATCAAACAATCCAATGAGTTTCATAAAAGCATAAGAGTCGTCAAAACGTCTTAATACGTTCATGCTTAGCTGTCATTAATTAGTTGTGAAGAGATATAAAGGCTTCCTCGCTATTGACAAATGCACGATTGCCAGATCTTGGCGTCAGGAGACGCTAGGCATCGAATGAGTTGCATAAATGCACATGTGTGAGGAAAACTTGTCGAATATGCATGGCTACTGTCATTGCGAAGATGTGAAGAGAAATAAAGGGTTCCTGTATACTGACAAATGTATGATTGCCACAAAATGTTGTCAAGGGACTTGAACAGTCCAATGGGTTTTTTGAAGACATAATTGTCAACAAAACCTGCTCAAAAGTGGAACATTGTCTGATATTAATTAGTTGTGAACAGACATAAATTCTACCTATCAACTGAGAAATGCATGATTGCCACATCCTGTTTTCAGGGGACTTGAACTTTCCAATGACTTTTATAAATGCATACATGACAGCCAAAGATCTCAAAAGCGGACGTTTATGTGATATTACATAGTTGTGAAGAGATATAAGGGGTTAACATCTACTGACAAATGGCATGAAGAGACACGAATGAAACAAGGTGTTTAATAAATTCTTTATCGTCAATATAACCTTCTCAAATTCTCCTTTCACCTGTCAATAAATAGCTGTGAAGAGGAATATAATGTTCCTTTCTACAGACAAATGCATGTCTGACAGAAATTGGCGTCATGAGACATTAACATAGAAGATGTTCCATAAATGATATAGCGTCAACAAGAAGGTATGAAAGATGCATTTCACATGTACTTAAGTAGATGTGATGAACCATAACATTATACTTTATACTGACAAAGGCATGATGACAAGAAATTGGTTTCAAGAGACACGGTCTATTCAATAGGTTTCATAAAGTCATCAGTTTCTCGAGAACGTTCTGAAATATGGATGGTTATATGTCATTAAGTAGCTGTGAAGAGACATAAAGGTGTACAATCTACTGAAAAAAGCACGGCTGCCAGAAAGTTGCGTCACGAGACATGAACCATAAAGAGTGTTTCATAAATGCAAATGCGTCAATTAGAAGTCCTCAAAAGTACATTTTTCATTGTCATTTGGTATCTGCGAAGGAAAATAAATGGTTCCTTTAAACTGCCAAATGTAATATTGTCAGAAATTGGCTTCAAGAGAATCAAACAATCCAATGAGTTTCATAAAAGCATAAGAGTCATTAAAACGTCTTAATACGTTCCTGCTTAGATGCCATTAATTAGTTATGAGGAGATATAAAGGATTCCTCGCTATTGACAAATGTCCGATTGCCAGATCTTGGCGTCAAGAGACGCGAGGCATCGAATGATTTGCATAAATGCACAAGTGTCAGGAAAACTTGTCAAACATGGATGTGTACTGTCATTGCGAAGATGTGAAGAGAAATAAAGGGTTCCTATATACTGAGAAATGTCTGATTGCCACAAATTGTTGTCAAGGGACTTGAACAGTCCAATGAGTTTCATAAAGGCATAATTGTCAAGTAAACCTCCTCAAAAGTGCAACATTTTCTGATATTAATTAGTGGTGAAGATAAATAATATCTACCTATAAACTGAGAAATGCATGATTGCCGCATCCTGTTTTCAGGGGACTTGAACTTTCCAATGACTTTCACAAATGCATAAATGACAGCCAAAGTTCTCTAAAGTGGACGTTTATGTGAAATTAAATAGTTGTGAGGAGAAATAAAGGGTTCCTAACTACTGACAAATGCATGATTGCAAAAAAATGGGATGAAGAGACACGAATGATACAATGTGTTTAAGAAATTCATAAGCGTCAATATAACCTTCTCAAATTCTCCTTTCTCCTGTCAATAAATAGTTGTGAAGATAAATAAAATATTTCTTTCTACTGACAAATGCATGACTGACAGAAATTGGCGTCATGAGACAGGAACATACATGACGTTCCATAAATGAAATGGCGTCAACAAGAAGGTCTGAAAGATGCATTTCACATGTCCTTAAGTAGATGTGAAGAGCCATAACATTATACGTTATACAGACAAATGCTTGATGGCACGAAATTGGTTTCAAGAGACACTGTCTATTCAGTGGGTTTCATAAAGTCATCAGTTTCTCGAGAACGTTCTGAAAACTGGATGTTGATAAGTCATTAAGTAGCTGTGAAGAGAAATAAAGGGGTCCAATCTAGTGATAAACGCACGCCTGCCAGAAAGTTGCGTCACGAAACATGAACCATATAGAGTGTTTTATAAATTAATACGCGTCAATAAGAAGTTCTCAAAAGTACATTTTTCATTGCCATTAAGTAGCTGCGAAGGGAAAAAAATGGTTCCTTTAAACTGTCAAACATCTTATTGTCAGAAATTGGCTTCAAGAGAATCAAAACAGCCAATGAGTTTCCTAAAAGCATAAGTCATCAAAACGTCTTAAAACGTTCATGCTTAGCTGTCATTAATTAGTTGTGAAGAGATATAAAGGCTTCCGCGCTATTGACAAATGCACGATTGGCAGATATTGGCGTCACGAGACGTGAGGCATCGAATGATTTGCATAAATGCACAAGTGTCTGGAAAACTTGTCAAAAATGCATGTCTACTGTCATTGCGAAGATGTGAAGAGAAATAAATGGTTCCTATATACTGAGAATTGTCTGATTGCCACAAATAGTTGTCAAGAGACTTGAACAGTCCAATGAGTTTCATAAACGCATAAGTGTCAAGAAAACCTGCTCAAAAGTGCAACATTTTCTGATTTTAATTAGTTGTGAAGAGAAATAAATTCTAACTATCAATTGAGAAATGCATGATTGCCACATCCTGTTTTCAGGGGACTTGAACTTTCCAACGACTTTCACAAATGCATAAATGACAGCCAAAGTTCTTAAAAGTGGACGTTTATGTGATATTAATTAGATGTGAAGAGAAATAAAGGGTTCCTATCTACTGACAAATGCATGAATGCCAGAAATGGCGTGAAGAGACACAAATTATGCAAAGTGTTTAATAAATTCATAAGCGTCAACAAAACCTTCTCATATGTTAATTTGACCTGTCAATAAATAGTTGTGAAGAGAAATAAAGTCTTCCTTTTAACTGACAAATGCATGATTGACAGAAATTGGCGTCATGAGACAGCAACATACAAGATGTATCATAAATGAAATTGCATCAAACAAGACGGTCTGAAAGATGCATTTCACATGTCATTAAACAGCTGCGAAGAGAATTAAAGGGGTTCGATATATTGACAAACGCATTCCTGCCAGAAATTTTCGTCACGAGACATGAACCATATACTATCTTTCATAAATGCAAATACGCCGATAAGAAGTTCTCAAAAGTACATTTTTCATTGTCATTAAGTAACTGCGATGGGATATAAATTGTTCCTTTAAGCTGTCAAATGTATGATTGTCAGAACTTGGCTTCAAGAGAATCAAACAATCCAATGAGTTTCATAAAAGCATAAGTCATCAAAACTTCTTAAAACGTTCATGCTTAGCTGTCATTAATTAGTTGTGAGGAGATATAAAGGCTTCCTCGCTATTGACAAATGCCCGATTGCCAGATCTTGGCGTCAAGAGACGTGAGGCATCGAATGATTTGCATAAATGCACAAGTGTCAGGAAAACTTGTCAACCATGCATGTCCACTGTCATTGCGAAGATTTGAAGAGAAATAAAGTGTTCCTATATACTGAGAAATGTCTGATTGCCACAAATTGTTGTCAAGGGACTTGAACAGTCAAATGAGTTTCATAAAGACATAATTGTCAAGAAAACCTCCTCAAAAGTGCAACATTTTCTGATATTAATTAGTGGTGAAGAGAAATAATATCTACCTATCAACTGAGAAATGCATTATTGCCACATCCTGTTTTCAGGGGACTTGAACTTTCCAATGACTTTCACAAATGCACAAATGACAGCCAAAGTTCTCAAAAGTGGACGTTTATGTGAAATTAAATAGTTGTGAGGAGAAATAAAGGGTTCCTAACTACTGACAAATGCATGATTGCAACAAAATGGGATGAAGAGAAACGAATGATACAAGGTGTTTCGCAAATTCATAAGCGTCAATAAAACATTCTCAAATTCTCCTTTCTCCTGTCAATAAATAGTTGTGAAGATAAATAAAATGTTTCTTTCTACTGACAAATGCATGACTGACAGAAATTGGCGTCATGAGACAGGAACATACATGACGTTCCATAAATGAAATGGCGTCAACAAGAAGGTCTTAAAGATGCATTTCACATGTCCCTACGTAGATGTGAAGAGCCATAACATTATACGTTATACAGACAAATGCTTGATGGCAAGAAATTGATTTCAAGAGACACTGTCTATTCAATGGGTTTCATAAAGTCATCAGTTTCTCGAGAACGTTCTGAAAAATGGATATTTATATGTCATTAAATAGCTGTGAAGAGAAAGAAAGGGGTCCAATCTACTGACAAACGCACGGCTGCCAGAATGTTGCGTCACGAAACATGAACCATATAGAGTGTTTCAGAAATTAATATGCGTCAATAAGAAGTTCTCAAAATTACATTTTTCATTGCCATTAAGTAGCTGCGAAGGGAACAAAAATTACTTTAAACAGTCACACATATTATTGTCAGAAATTGGCTTCAAGAGAATCAGAACAGCCAATGAGTTTCCTAAAAGCATAAGTCATCAAAACGTCTTAAAACGTTCATGCTTAGCTGTCATTAATTAGTTGTGAAGAGATATAAAGGCTTCCTCGCTATTTACAAATGCACGATTGGAAGATATTGGCGTCACGAGACGTGAGGCATCGAATGAGTTTCATAAATGCACAACTGTCAGGAATACATTTCAAATATGCATGTCCAACTGTCATTGCGAAGATTTGAAGAGAAATAAAGGGTTCCTATATGCTGACAAATATATGACTGCCACAAATTGTTGTCAAGGGACTTGAACATTCCAATGAGTTTCATAAAGGCATAAGTGTCAACAAAACCTTCTCAAAAGTGCAACATTTTCTGATTTTAATTAGTTGTGAAGAGAAGTAAATTCTTCCTATCTACTGAGAAAAGCATGAGTGTTACATTCTGTGTTCATGGCACTTGATTTGTCCAATGACTTTCTCAAATGCATAAATGATAGCCAAAGTTCTCAAAAGTGGAGGTTTATGTGAGATTAAGTAGATGTGAAGAGAAATAAAGGGTTCCTATCTACTGACAAATGCATGATTGACACAAATGGAGTGAAGAGACACAAATGATGCAAGGTGTTTAATAAATTCATAAATGTCGACAAAACCTTCTCAAATGTTCCTTTGGCCTGTCAATAAATAGTTGGGAAGAGAAATAAAATCTTATTTTTAACTGACAAAAGCATGATTGACAGAAATTGGCGTTATGAGACAGGAACATACAAGATGTTTCGTAAATGAAATTGCGTCAGACAAGAAGGTTTGAAAGGTGCATTTCACATGTCATTAAGTAGGTATGAAGAGAAATAAAGGGGTTCGATATACTGACAAACGCACGCATGCCAGAAATTTGCGTCACGAGACATGAATCATATAGAATCTTTCATAAATACAAATACGTGAATAAGAATATCTCCAAAGTACAGTTTTCATTGTCATTAAGTAAGTGCGACGGGACGTAAATGGTTCCTTTAAACTGTCAAATGTATGTTTGTCAGAAATTGGCTTCAAGAGAATCAAACAATCCAATGAGTTTCATAAAAGCATAAGAGTCGTCAAAACGTCTTAATACGTTCATGCTTAGCTGTCATTAATTAGTTGTGAAGAGATATAAAGGCTTCCTCGCTATTGACAAATGCACGATTGCCAGATCTTGGCGTCAGGAGACGCTAGGCATCGAATGAGTTGCATAAATGCACATGTGTGAGGAAAACTTGTCGAATATGCATGGCTACTGTCATTGCGAAGATGTGAAGAGAAATAAAGGGTTCCTGTATACTGACAAATGTATGATTGCCACAAAATGTTGTCAAGGGACTTGAACAGTCCAATGGGTTTTTTGAAGACATAATTGTCAACAAAACCTGCTCAAAAGTGGAACATTGTCTGATATTAATTAGTTGTGAACAGACATAAATTCTACCTATCAACTGAGAAATGCATGATTGCCACATCCTGTTTTCAGGGGACTTGAACTTTCCAATGACTTTTATAAATGCATACATGACAGCCAAAGATCTCAAAAGCGGACGTTTATGTGATATTACATAGTTGTGAAGAGATATAAGGGGTTAACATCTACTGACAAATGGCATGAAGAGAGACGAATGAAACAAGGTGTTTAATAAATTCTTTATCGTCAATATAACCTTCTCAAATTCTCCTTTCACCTGTCAATAAATAGCTGTGAAGAGGAATACAATGTTCCTTTCTACAGACAAATGCATGTCTGACAGAAATTGGCGTCATGAGACATTAACATAGAAGATGTTCCATAAATGATATAGCGTCAACAAGAAGGTATGAAAGATGCATTTCACATGTACTTAAGTAGATGTGATGAACCATAACATTATACTTTATACTGACAAAGGCATGATGACAAGAAATTGGTTTCAAGAGACACGGTCTATTCAATAGGTTTCATAAAGTCATCAGTTTCTCGAGAACGTTCTGAAATATGGATGGTTATATGTCATTAAGTAGCTGTGAAGAGACATAAAGGTGTACAATCTACTGAAAAAAGCACGGCTGCCAGAAAGTTGCGTCACGAGACATGAACCATAAAGAGTGTTTCATAAATGCAAATGCGTCAATTAGAAGTCCTCAAAAGTACATTTTTCATTGTCATTAAGTATCTGCGAAGGAAAATAAATGGTTCCTTTAAACTGCCAAATGTAATATTGTCAGAAATTGGCTTCAAGAGAATCAAACAATCCAATGAGTTTCATAAAAGCATAAGAGTCATTAAAACGTCTTAATACGTTCCTGCTTAGATGCCATTAATTAGTTATGAGGAGATATAAAGGATTCCTCGCTATTGACAAATGTCCGATTGCCAGATCTTGGCGTCAAGAGACGCGAGGCATCGAATGATTTGCATAAATGCACAAGTGTCAGGAAAACTTGTCAAACATGGATGTGTACTGTCATTGCGAAGATGTGAAGAGAAATAAAGGGTTCCTATATACTGAGAAATGTCTGATTGCCACAAATTGTTGTCAAGGGACTTGAACAGTCCAATGAGTTTCCAAAAGGCTTAATTGTCAAGAAAACCTGCTCAAAAGTGCAACATTTTCTGATTTTAATTAGTTGTGAAGAGAAATAAATTCTAACTATCAACTGAGAAATGCATGATTGCCACATCCTGTTTTCAGGGGACTTGAACTTTCCAATGACTTTCACAAATGCATAAATGATAGCCAAAGTTCTCAAACGTGGACGTTTATATGATACTAAATAGTTTTGAAAAGAAATAAAGGGTTCCTCTCTAATGACAAATGCATGGTTGCAACAAAATGGGCTGAAGAGACACGAATGAAACAAAGTGTTTAAAAATTCATAAGCGTCAATAAAACCTTCTCAAATTCTCCTTTCACCTGTCAATAAATAGTTGTGAAGAGAAATACAATATTTCTTTCTACTGACAAATGCATGACTGACAGAAATTGGATTATGAGACAGGAACATACAAGATGTTCCATAAATGAAATGGCGTCAACAAGAAGGTCTGAAAGATGCATTTCAAATGTTGTTAAGTAGATGTTAAGAGCCATAACATTATACGTTATACTGACAAAGGCATGATGGCAAGAAATTGGTTTCAAGAGACACAGTCTATTCAATGGGTTTAAAAAAGTCATCAGGTTCTCGAGAACGTTCTGAAAAATGGATATTTATATCTCATTAAGTAGTTGTGAAGAGAAATAAAGGGGTCCAATCTACTGACAAACGCACGGCTGCCTGAAAGGTGCGTCACGAAACATGAACCATATAAAGTGTTTCATAAATTCAAATGCGTGAATAAGAAGTTCTCACTTGTACATTTTTCATTGCCATTAAGTAGCTGCGAAGGGAAAAAAATGGTTCCTCTAAACTGTCAAATGCATTATTGTCAGAAATTGGCTTGAATTGAATGAAACCAGCCAATGAGTTTCCAAAAAGCATAAGTCATGAAAACGTCTTAAAACGTTCATGCTTAGCTGTCATTAATTAGTTGTGAAGAGATATAAAGGCTTCCTCGCTATTGACAAATGCACGATTGGCAGATATTGGCGTCAAGAAGCAGGAGGCATCGAATGATTTTCATAAATGCACAAGTGTCGGGAATACTTTTCATATATGCATGTCCAACTGTCATTTTCTGATTTTATTTGGTTGTGAAGAGAAGTAAATTCTTCCTATCTACTGAGAAATGCATGATTGTTACATTCTGTGTTCGTGGGACTTGAATTGTCCAATGACTTTCACAAAGGTCTCACAAGTGGACGTTTATGTGAGATTAAGTAGTTGTGAAGAGAAAAAATGTGTTCCTATCTACTGACAAATGCATGATTGCCACAAATGGCGTGAAGAGACACAAATGATTCAAGGTCTTTAATAAATTCATAAGCGTCAACAAAACATTCTCAAATGTTAATTTGACCTGTCAATAAATAGTTGTGAAGAGAAATAAAATCTTCCTTTAAACTGACAAATGCATGATTGACAGAAATTGGCGTCATGAGACAAGAACATACAAGATGTTTCATAAATGAAACTGCGTCAAACAAGAAGGTCTCAATGGTACATTTCACATGCCATTAAGTAGCTGTGAAGAGAAATGAAGGGGTTCGATATACTGACAAACGCACGCCTGCCAGAAATTTTCGTCACGAGACATGAACCATATAGAATCTTTCAGAAATGCAAATACGCCAATAAGTAGTTCTTAAAAGTACATTTTGCATTGTCATTAAGTAACTGCGAAGGGATACAAATGGTTCTTTTAAACTGTCAAATGTATGATTGTCAGAAATTGGCTTCAAGAGAATCAAACAATCCAATGAGTTTCATAAAAGCATAAGAGTCATTAAAACGTCTTAATACGTTAATGCTTAGCTGTCATTAATTATTTGTGAGGAGATATAAAGGCTTCCTCGCTATTGACAAATGCCCGTTTGCCAAATCTTGGCGTCAAGAGACGCGAGGCATCGAGAGATTTGCAGAAATACACAAGTGTGAGGAAAACTTGTCAAAAATGCATGTCTACTGTCATTGCGAAGATTTGAAGAAACATAAAGGGTTCCTATATACTGAGAAATGTCTGATTGCCACAAATTGTTGTCAAGGGACTTGAACAGTCCAATGAGTTTCATAAAGGCATAATTGTCAAGAAAACCTCCTCAAAAGTGCAACATTTTCTGATATTAATTAGTGGTGAAGAGAATTAATATATACCTATCAACTGAGAAATGCATGATTGCCACATCCTGTTTTCAGGGGACTTGAACTTTCCAATGACTTTCACAAATGCACAAATGACAGCCAAAGTTCTCAAAAGTGGACGTTTATGTGAAATTAAATAGTTGTGAGGAGAAATAAAGGGTTCCTCACTACTGACAAATGCATGATTGCAGCAAAATGGGATGAAGAGACACGAATGATACAATGTGTTTAAGAAATTCATAAGCGTCAATATAACCTTCTCAAATTCTCCTTTCTCCTGTCAATAAATAGTTGTGAAGGTAAATAAAATATTTCTTTCTACTAACAAATGCATGACTGACAGAAATTGGCGTCATGAGACAGGAACATACATGACGTTCCATAAATGAAATGGCGTCAAGAAGAAGGTCTAAAAGATGCATTTCACATGTCCTTAAGTAGATGTGAAGAGCCATAACATTATACGTTATAGAGACAAATGCTTGATGGCAAGAGATTGGTTTCAAGAGACACTGTCTATTCAATGGGTTTCATAAAGTCATCAGTTTCTCGAGAACGTTCTGAAAACTGGATGTTTATATGTCATTAAGTAGATGTGAAGAGAAATAAATTGGTCCAATCTAGTGACAAATGCACGGCTGCCAGAAAGTTGCGTCACGAAACATGAACCATATAGAGTGTTTCATAACTTAATATGCGTCAATAAGAAGTTCTCAAAATTACATGTTTCATTGCCATTAAGTAGCTGCGAAGGGAAAAAAAAATTTCCTTTAAACTGTCAAACATATTATTGTCAGAAATTGGCATCAAGAGAATCAAAACAGCCAATGAGTTTCCTAAAAACATAAGTCATCAAAACGTCTTAAAACGTTCATGCTTAGCTGTCATTAATTAGTTGTGAAGAGATATAAAGGCTTCCTCGCTATTGACAAATGCACGATTGGCATATATTGGCGTCAAGAGGCAGGAGGCATCGAATGAGTTTCATAAATGCACAACTGTCAGTAATACATTTCAAATATGCATGTCCAACTGTCATTGCGAAGATGTGAAGAGAAACAAATGGTTCCTATATGCTGACAAATATATGACTGCCACAAATTGTTGTCAAGGGACTTGAACAGTCCAATGAGTTTCATAAAGGCATCAGTGTCAAGAAAACCTTCTCAAAAGTGAAAGATTCTCTGATTTTAATTAGTTGTGAAGAGAAGTAAATTCTTCCTATCTACTGAGAAATGCATGATTGTTAAATCCTGTGTTCATGGGACTTCAACTGTCCAATGACTTTCACAAATGCATAAATGACAGCCAAAGTTCTCAAAAGTGGAGGTTTATGTGACATGAAGTAGTTGTGAAGAGATATAAATGGTTCCTATCTACTGTCAAATGCATGATTGCCACAAAATGGCATGAAGAGACACGTATCATACAAGTTGTTTAAGAAATTCATAAGCGTCAATAAAACCTTATCAAATTCTCCTTTCACCTCTCAATAAATAGTTGTGAAGAGATACTGACGTTTACTGATTGTCGTTCTACTGACAAATGCGTCATTGACAGAAATTAGCGTGATCAGAAAGGAACATACAAGATGTTCCATACATGAATAGCGTCAACAGGAAGGTCTGAAAGATTCATTTCACATGTCGTTAAGTAGATGTTAAGAGCCATAACATTATATTTGATACTGACAAAGGCATGATGGCCAGAAATTGCTTTCAAGAGACACGGTCTATTCAGTGGGTTTGATAAAGTCATCAGTTTCTCGAGAACGTTCTGAAAAAAGGATATTTATATGTCATTAAGTAGCTGTGAAGAGAATTAAAGGGGTCCAATCTAGTGACAAACGCACGGCTGACAGAAAGTTACGTCACGAGACATGAACCATATAGAGTGTTTCATAAATGCAAATGCATCAATAAGAAGTTCTCAAAAGTACATTTTTCATTGTCATTAAGTAACTGTCAAATGTATGATTGTCAGAAATTGGCTTCAAGAGAATCAAACAATCCAATGAGTTTCATAACGCTCACGCTTAGCTGTCAATAATTAGTTTTGAAGAGATGTAAAAGGTTCTTCGCTATTGACAAATGCACGATTGGCAGATATTGGCGTCAAGGGATACGAGACAGCGAATGAGTTTCATAAGCGCGCAAGTGTCCGGAAACCTTATTCGAAATTCATGTATAACTGTCATTGCGAAGATACGAATAAAAATAAATGGTTACTATTTACTGACAAATATATGATTGCGACAAATTGATGTCAAGGGACTTCAACAGTCCAATGAGTTTCATAAAAGCTTAAGTGTCAACAGACCCTTCTCAAAGGTGCAACATTTTCTGATATTAATTAGTTGTGAAGAGAATTAAATTCTTCCTCTCTACTGAGAAATGCATGAGTAAAAAATTCTGTCTGCAGGGGACTTGAACTGTCCAATGACATTCACAAATGCATAAATGACAACCAAAGATCTCCAAAGTGGACGTTTATGTGATATTAAGTAGTTGTGAAGAGAAATAAATGGTTCCTATCTACTGAGAAATGCATGATTGCCACATCATGTCGTCAAGAGACACGAATGATACAAGGTGTTAAATGGATTCAAAATCGTCAACAAAACCTTTTCAAAATTTCCTTTCACCTGTCAATAAATAGTTGTGAAGAGAAATAAAATGTTCCTTTCTACTGACAAATACATGAATGATTGAAATTGGCGTCATCAGACAGGAACATACAAGATATTTCATAAATGAAATAGAGTCAACAAGAAGGTCTGAAAGATGCATTTGACATGTCTTTAAGTAGAGGTGTAGAGACTTACCATTATACTTTATGCTGACAAATGCATGATGGCAAGAAATTGGTTTCAAGAGACACGGGCTATTCAATTGGTTTCATAAAGTCATCAATTTGTAGAAAACGTTCTGAAAATTGGATGTTTATATCTAATTAAGAAGCAGTGAAGAGAAATAAAGGGATTCGATATACTGACAAACGCACGCCTGCCAGATATTTGCATCACGAGACATGAACCATATAGAATATTTCATAAATGCAAATACGTCAATAAGAAGTTCTCAAAAGTACATTTTTCATTGACATCAAGTAGCTGCGAAGGGAAATAAATGGTTCCTTTAAACTGTCAAATGTATCATTGTCAGAAATTGCCTTCAAGAGAATCAAACAATAAAATGAGTTTCCTAAAAGCATACGTCATCAAAACGTCTTAAGACGTTCATTCTTAGCTGTCATTAATTAGTTGTGAAGAGGTATAAAGGCTTCCTCGCTATTGACAAATGCACGATTGGCAGATCTTTTCATCAAAATGCACGAGGCATCGAATGAGTTGCATAAATGCACAAGTGTCAGGAATACTTTTCAAATATGCATGTCCAACTGTCATTGCGAAGATGTGAAGAGAAATAAAAGGTTCCTATATACTGACAAATATATGATTGCCACAAATTGATATCAAGGGACTTGAAGAGTCCAGTGAGTTTCATAAAGGCATAAGTGTCAACAAAACCTTCTCAAAAGTGCAACATTTTCTGATTTTAATTAGTTGTGAAGAGAGGTAAATTCTTCCTATATACTGAGAAATGCATGATTGTTACATTATGTGTTCATGGGACATGAACTGTCCAATGACTTTCACAAATGCATAAATGACAGCCAAAGTTCTGAGAAGTGGACGTTTACGTGATATTGAGAAGTTGTGAAGAGATATAAAGGGTTCCTATCTACAGACAAATGCATGATTGCCACAAAATGACATGAAGAGACACGAATGATACAAGGTGTTTCACAAATTGATCAGCGTCAATAAAAACCTATCAAATTCTCTTTTCACCTGAAAATAAATAGTTGTGAAGAGAAATAAAATGATTCTTTCTACTGACAAATGCATGATTGACAGAAATTGGCGTCATGAGACAAGAACATACAAGATGTTCCTTAAATGAAATAGAGTCAACAAGAAGGTCTGAAAGATGCATTTCACATGTCCTTAAGTAGATGTGAAGAGCCATAACATTATACTTTGTACTGACAAATGCATGATGGCAAGAAATTGGTTTCAAGAGACACGGTCTATTCAATAGGTTCATAAAGTCATCAGCTTCTCGAGAACGTTCTGAAAAATGAATGTTTATATGTCATTAGGTAGCAGTGAAGAGAAATAAAGGGGTTCAATCTACTGAGAAACTCACGGCTGCCAGAAAGTTGCGTCACGAGACATGAACGACATAGAGTGTTTCATAAATGCAAATGCGTCAATAACAAGTTCTCAAAAGTACAGTTTTCATTGTCATTAAGTAACTACGAAGGGAAATAAATGGTTCCTTTCAACTGTCAAATGTATGATTGTCAGAAATGGGCTTCAAGAGAATCAAACAATCCGATGAGTTTCATAAAAGCATAAGAGTCATCAAAACGTCTTAACACGTTCATCCTTAGCTGTCATTAATTAGTTGTGAAGAGATATAAAGGCGTCCTCGCTATTGACAAATGCACGATTGCCAGATCTTGGAGTCACTATACACGAGGCATCGAATGAGTTTCATAAATGCACAAGTGTCAGGAATAATTTTCAAATATGCATGTCCAACTGTCATTGCGAACATATGAAGAGAAATAAAGGGTACCTGTATATTGATAAATAAATGATTGCCACAAATTGTTGTCAAGAGACTCCAACAGTTCTATGAGTTTTATAAGGACATGCATTTCAACAAAACCTTCTCAAAAGTGCAACATTTTCTGATCTTAATTGATTGTGAAGAGAAGTGAATTATTCCTATCTACTGAGCAATGCATGATCGTTACATCCTGTGTTCATGGGAATTGAACTGTCCAATGATTTTCACAAATGCATAAATGACAGATAAAATTCTCAAAAGTGGACGTTTATGCGATATTAAGTAGTTGTGAAGAGATATAATGGGTTCCTATCTACTGACAAATGCATGATTGACACACATTTGGCATGAAGAGACACGAATGATACAAGGTGTTTAACAAATTCATAAGCGTCAATAAAACCTTCTCAAAATCTGCTTTGACCTGCCAATAAATAGTTGTGAAGAGAAATAAAATGTTTATTTCTACTCACAAATGCATGATTGACAGAATTTGTTGTCATAAGAGAGGAACATACGAGATGTTCCATAAATGAAATAGCGTCAACAAGCAGGTCTGAATGATACATTTAATATGTCCTGAAGTAGATGTGAAGAGCCATAACCTTATACTTTATACTGACAAATGGACGATGGCAAGACATTGGTTTCAAGAGACACAGGTTATTAAATGTGTGTAATAAAGTCATCAGTTTCTCGAGAACGTTCTGAAAAAATGGATGTTTATATGTCATTAAGTAGCAGTGAAGTGAAATAATGGGGTCCAATCTGCTAACAAACGCAGCCTGCATAAAAGTTGCGTCACGAGACATGAACCATATAGAGTGTTTCATAAATGCAAATGCGTCAATAAGAAGTTCTCAAAAGTACTTTTTTCATTGTCATTAAGTAACTGCGAAGGGATATAAATGGTTCCTTTAAACTGTCAAATGTATGATTGTCAGAAATTATCGTCAAGAGAATCAAACAATCCAATGAGTTTCCTAAAAGCATAAGTCATCAAAACATCTTAACACGTTCATGCTTAGCTGTCATTAATTAGTTGTGAAGATTTATAAAGGTGTCCTCGCTATTGACAAATGCACGATTGGCAGATATTGGCGTGAAGAGGCACGAGGCATCGAATGGTTTTCATAAATGTACAAGTGTCAGGAATACTTTTCTAATATGAATGTCCAACTGTCATTGCGAACATGTGAAGAGAAATAAAGGGTTCCTGTGTACTGACAAATATATGATTGCCACAAATTGTTGTCAACGGAGTTGAACAGTCCTATGAGTTTCATAAAGACATAAATGTCAACAAAACCTTGTCAGAAGTTCTCAAAAGTGCATTTTTCATTGTCATTAAGTAGCTGCGAAGGGAAATAAATGGTTCGATTAAACTGACAGTAGTATTATTGTCAGAAAATGGATTAAAGAGAATCAAATCAGCCAATCAGTTTCCAAAAACATAAGTCATCAAAACGTCTTAAAACGTTCATGCTTACCTGTCTTAAATTAGTTGTGAAGAGATATAAAGGCTTCCTCGCTATTGACAAATGCACGATTGGCAGATATTGGCGTGAATATGCACGAGGCATCGAATGAGTTTCATAAATGCACAAGTGTCTGGAATACTTTTCAGATATACATGTCCAACTGTCATTGCGAAGATGTGAAGAGAAATAAAGGGTTCCTATATACTGACAAATATATGATTTCCACAAATTGTTGTCAAGGGATTTGAACAATCCAATCAGTTTCATAAAGGCATAAGTGTCAACAAGACCTTCTCAAAAGTGCAACATTTTCTGACTTTAATTAGTTGTGAAGAGTAGTAAATTCTTCCTATCTACAGAGAAATGCATGATTGTTACATCCTGTGTTCATGGGACTTGAACTGTCCAATAACTTTCACAAATGCATAAATGACAGCCAAAGTTATCAAAAGTTGACCTTTAGGTGATATTAAGTAGATGTGAAGAGAAATAATGGCTTAATATCTACTGACAAATGCATCATTACCACAAAATGGTGTGAAGAAACACGAATGATGCAAGGTGTATAATAAATTCATAAGCGTCAAGAAAAACTTCTCAAATGTTCGTTTGACCTGTCAATAAATAGTTGTAAAGAGAAATAAAATGTTCCGTTTTGCTGACAAATGCATGATTGACAGAAATTGGCGTCATGAGACAAGAACATAAAAGATGTTTCATAAATGAAATAGCGTCAGACAAGAAGGTCTCAAAGGTACATTTCACATGTCATTAAGTAGATGTGGAGAGACATACCATTATACTTTATACTGAAAAATGCATGATGGCAAGAAATTGGTTTCAATAGACACGGTCTATTAAATGGGTTTCATAAAGTCATTAATTTCTAGCAAACGTTCTGAAAAATGGATGTTTATATGTCATTAAGTAGCTGTGAATGGAAATAAAGGGGTCCAATCTACTGACAAACGCACGGCTGCCAGAAAGTTGCATTACGAGACATAAACCATATAGAGTGTTTCATAAATTCAAATGCGTCAATAAGAAGTTTTTACAAGTATATTTTTCATTGCCATTAAGTAGCTGCGAAGGGAAATAAATGGTTCCTTTAAACTGTCAAATGTATGATTGCCAGAAATAGGCTTCAAGAGAATCAAACTAGCCAATGAGTTTCCTAAAAGCATAAGTC
>JAECUM010052927.1:0-25327 GCA_016617855.1 Megalonaias nervosa
AACTTGACTCCAGGATCGTTACGCTCTGCAAATCTTTCAACAGCAGTCATTAAATCGGTAAAAAAAACACCCATATATTACGTTAATGTGGACAAAATTTACTCGATATGCTATCAACAGGCAATTCGCCGTTAAAGGATACTTCAATAAATTTCTTTAATCATTTTAAAAGTATTAATGATTCTGATTTATGTCAAATTTACCATTTTCATCTTTGATTCTCAAGCAGCTACTTCATCCACTTAGCCGCCATATGTTATTTTGAACCTAACTTTGTTCTGCATGCATCGTATATTGTTTGTGTTGAATGATTGTTGATTAAAGATTACGAGATCTTCAATTGTATTTAAAATTGAGCTAAAGATAGATATGTGCATTTGCTCATAGCAAATAGGTGATGTTGCTCCTTCTATATACTGTACTGTTGTAACCATTCCACTATCGAAGTTGACGATGCGTATTTCAATGTTATTTTAGCTAAATGTAATCTAAAAATCAACACGCTTTCTACAGCATAGCAAATATCTTTTTGGAATCAAGATATATCAAAGTTGCTGTTATTATGTAGGTTATTTTCTCACCAGTTTAGCTTTGATCGCTCTTTTGCCCCATCCAAACTTGTAAACAATCACAAATTGTATCTTGTGTCGACATTGTTGTGTTCAAGTTAAACTCATGACAAATTTATATCACTCTCTGAAATCTGCTGAATTCCATACAATGTAACTTTGTGCCATTATTTATGACATGTACAATTCCTAAGTAGTGTTGCACTTTGTACAGGCTGTTCCGTTTGTTAATTATCTTCGTAGTATGAGTGGTCAAGTAATTTTCATTTTTATTTGTTTTAAATTCAACGTTATGATGGTCTAGTGATTTTTTGACATATGTTTTTTAACGTTCTTGTATCACTGTATCGGTCCATCAACATTACCTTTGCTTCATAGCATCTATTCAATTTTATTAATAAAAGATGTACTTAAATAGGAATTTCGCAAAGACAGCCAAGAACTAGCATTGATGAACAATGTATTAAAATTAAGTAACCATCAACTTACGACTAACATACTCGATGGGATCATGTACTTTGTTCTTGCAGGTATTGACAATTAAGCTATTGGCCTTTCAGAACTAAATCATAAATTCACATGGTAATAGTAAGCAAATGTTACATAAATTTCCTGAGATGAAGTTTGGTAAATAAAGTTACTCATCGTCTTAGTACCCAATGTAGATACAAATTAATCATATGGCTTTCACACTAGGTGCCTGGACACCAGAAATCCAAGAGAAATCAATACCTAAAAATTGGAGTGAAGAAAAATATAATCAGAACTTTAGTCTGGATTATAACTCGAAAAGAGTATCGTATCAATTTTATTATGATCAAATTAAACCGACGTAATTAGTGTGTTCTTAATATTGATATGTAATACACATATTTGCCCCTACGACCCAATCATCACGTCATTGCAAAAATGATAGACATACTTCAGAATAGAATCCTGTCTTTATATTTAAACGATGCCATGGTCGTTGACGCAGAAAATAAGCTCATTTTCTTTTAACCCCGAGGCAAATTCAGACATGTTGAGATATGGAATTAATAGGTTGTCATGCAAAGAACGTGGTTAACGTGTAAAACATGACTTTCCGCTTTATGGGGCGCCTGTGATATAAATTACATTTGTTTGTATATTCATCCAAATGTAAGGCATATCTTGACCTTCGTCGTGCACTGAAAACTGGCGCTAAATCTCACAAAATCAAACCAATCATGGTCTTTAAAATGTATGTCACATGAAACAACAATGAGCACACAATACTGCAATGACCGAGTGAATCATTTTGTGAGTGAGTAATAGAATAATCGTTTTATATATAACTTTGCCATTTCGGACAGATTCACGCGTACCCCCCAAAAAATATCTCATATACAGCTGAACTCTATAGGTGGTTTGGCTTCTGACAAGATGTAAAGATATAGAGTACATAATCCGTTAAGTGTCTGCTTTCGTGTCAGTTATATGTCAGACGCTTATCCTCAACATTTCTCCATGATGGTATGAAACGTGGCGAGAGTTGAGAAAATACAGGTCATTGCACTTCGGAAAGTATATTTTTGGCAACTACAGCACTACAGGATCGTCCATTGTTAGTGTCTAACCAACAGATTAACAAAATGAGTATCTGACCCCTCTCATCCAGACTTGAACAACTAGATCTATGTGTCGAATATCAGTCCCATGTAAGCCTATAAAATCCGGTCTTACTGCATATCTCTTGTTTCTTCGGTGGACGAGCGTTTATTAGGCAGGCGATCTTGATGAAAGCGTAAATAGGGATAATTTCTTCAGTATAATGCTTCCACTCCAGTTACGCTTAACGTCCATGCAATATTTAAACTTTATAAATAAAAAGTCAATAATGCGTCAGTATTGACATTTCTTCTGAAAATCTTTAAAATTGGAACGTGTAAAACAACATTAAAATTCTGAAAACCAATAAAATTATGTTGCAGTCACGTTCAAAACAATATAGCTAAAAATATAAACTTGATGTGAGTGTACAATGTGACAGAGCAAAGGTAAAAACTTGTACATCTAGTGGTTACATTTAATATTACCAAGCTGCGCACGTTTACATGCTGTATTTGGTCATTTTGTCATTTCGTGAGTTTTTTTCATATTTATTTCTGGCTGTGCACAGAAGCAACATATATAATATGTTCAACCCAGAAGTCAATCGCGGAACTAGCAGTTGCAGTAATTTGTGAACTGATAATATTTGCATACTGACGTTGTGGTTCTCAATACAGCAGAGGAGTATGTAAGTACAACAACAAAAATGTCACGCGACGGTATCGACATTTCATGCATCAAGACATGTGTGTGAACATAGCTAATGGAAGTGTTTCTGCATTGTGTGTAATACAGTTTTGTAATCTCTGCGGTTCCAAAGGAGAAATAAGTACTGAAAACGAACTTTTCCTGTAGTTGGAAAAAATAACGAATACTACTGCTGCCGCAAGAGGTCGCTTTGCGAGCGGTGCACTTGAACTACCCTCGCTATACTAATATTTTAGGAATGGAAGTAGCGATGAAAATGACGGCCTTAATAACACCTGCAGCGATTTGGATCCATCTTTCTCTTGTTCTGAAACAATGAATCCTTGTACCAATCATTAATTTTTAGTACAAATTCGAATAGTATCCCCATCCTATTAGATGTCTGAAATCAGATCGTTGTCTAACGAATATGAAAATAATTAAGATAGTATACGTAGAACACGATTGCCAGGACAGAGGACGCTCGGTCCGCTACAAGTCGAGTTTGTTAATAAATCATCATCATCATCATCACCATGAGGTCAAAGGCATGGGAAGTATCCCAAGTAAAGCAGACCAGAACAAAAGGAATAACATCAACAGACTCAGGAACAGAGAAGAAAAAGAAGAAGACGAAGACGAAGAATAGAAAGAATACATTATATGTTTCAGATATTGTTAAAGTTACATTTTAAACTGCACTAACTTCGTAAATTTGACATAATTGCTTGTAATTTTATTGTGATTTATTCTATATAAAGTATTCAATTTATTTATAACAACTGCTTAGTCAAACAGTAACTTCATTTTTCATCGTAAAGTTATTTTTATAAAAAAAATTAATTTGACTGTATCATGTGTATGTACGTTCTTTATTTTTTGTCCAGCATATCTCATGCCGTTCGCCGTGTGTTAAATTTTCGTGGATCGATTTCCAGGAAAGATATAATTGATCAAAGTCTATGTCAAAATTGCAACTAAAATTGAAGATTATTGGAATTATTCAAATGAAATGGGAAAGAAGAGTCTCGGTTTTACATTCGGTGTAATTAAAACATAAGACAACGTGCCAGCTCAGTAATAATTGGCCAGCGATTTCGACGTCTCTAGTAAACACAAGTTGATTGCAAATAGTTAACACAAGAAAATGTGGGATGAAATAATATAGCAAGAAAAGGAACCTTCAGTTCACGACACTCAGAAAAACGTTTCCGCTGTGTTTCTAGTAATCCTTCAAATATAACGTTTATTAACAATGATATCATTTGTATCTCCGTGTCCTAAAATGATAATTTTACATTCTTCATCGCTCGTGCATTTACTTTATGTCATATGAATAACGTGTAAATTGTATGAATGATTATGAATTACAATACAATTTATCATATCGTATACATCATGTCTTGTGTATAAACATTAAATAGACCAGTTTTAATGCTGAAAATTGTGTGACCATGTAAGGCCATTGAATCCCAGTGTCAACTACATACTCACCGATAGATCTACAGATAGATAACAAGCTCCTTTTTCTCTCCGCTCGTTCAATTTGTATATCAATGTCTTTGCAAATTTTTAAAAATGGTCTTTAAAAATGTACCATTAGATTGTTTTCTGCATTTATAACATTTATATGACCACTACCCAGTTTTGTTTTCCTGTCTTTAAACTGGTCGTTCCTTTTAAAGATTCGCCTTAACTATCAAGTGCGGATCAAATATCAAGTGTGAATCAACTATCAAATGTGAATCAACTCTCATGTGCGAATCTATGACCAAATTTTTTTGTAAGTGTTGTTAGGGGTACGGGAGCAGTCAATATGCTCTGGTGGGTTGTGGTGGGTTGTCGCCATAAATTATATCAAACAATTTGTATGCATGGGGCATGTGTGGGTGTGCTCAGAATCATATCCCACCTTTATATTACACTAGCCCTGTAACCCTAATGGCTGAAATGGATTCGACGACATTATTACCAATGATTTTATTGCGATTGCTGAACATATTTATATATCCGACCTTCGTTGAGTATTTCAGACAGTCTCATGGAAGTCCGTAATTCATTTTTTCTTGTAACCTGAAATTTATCTATACCGATTGAGAGAGAGAGAGAGAGAGAGAGAGAGAGAGAGAGAGAGAGAGAGTGTGTGTGTGTGTGTGTGTGTGTGTGCGCTCGAGTGTGCGTTTGTGTGATCGTATCTGGTATAATGCCTATGAGGATGAGAACATAACGAGGGTTTCAGATTCTGAATGTAGCACCAGTGGAGTGCTGAGGTGATGTGATGATTCGATGTTGTGTTGAGCTTCAAAAATCATATTTTCAGACAATATAAAAAGTGGGGATGTTTGTTCTTGCTTCCATTTTATATTTTATAATATTCTCCGTTTGGAAAGAAGACAACAGTCTTAGACAAGGCAATAACATGAGCAAAATTAATTTTATCAAGTAAAAACAAAACTTTCAACAAAATTACCACTCTAGTAAACATGAAGTTTAGACTGTACAAATGGGTTTATCATACAAAGTTCACTAAAGGCAGTTAAAACGGAATATATCAGAACGAAACCAGAGACAAAACCAAGATTTTGTTATTAATTTCATTAGAAGTGAGCGCTAAACAAAAAAGCTGTGACTCATGCTTCACTGAATTATTTTTGTTTTGACTGACAGATGGAAGTATATATATATATATATATATATATACTTTGCAATAACTAGATTCATATCATCGATTGATACATAGATACATATCTAGATATATAGGTAAGTAGGTAGGTAGGAAGATAGATAGATAGATAGATAGATAGATTCTAGCTTTCCCTCGTCGCTTTTCATTAAAAGGAATGAACATGACCTATTCCCACATTCTATTATTGGCAGTAAAATGTGTTGATGTGACGTCAGACTCAAACTATTACTTTGCAATACCCAAATCCATACGATAGATAGATAGATAGATAGATAGATAGATAGATAGATAGATAGAAATACAGAATGATTTTAGCTGTCCGTCGTCGCTTTTCATTGAAAAGGAATGAATAAGACCTACGCCCACATTCCTTCATTGGCAGTACGATGTGCTGATGCAACGATTCCACTCGATAGGTATATGTTGTTTTGAGGTGAATGACATAGAGCAAAACTACACCCTGTTTGGTTGTGGACGATAAACTGATTTGAAAATATAGTAAAGTTTGCATCTATATCCAGTTATAACCAGAAGAGTAAGAGTTTGTGGGGTTTCACGTTATTTTGCAGCACATGAAAGGCTATGCATGGTGGGCAGTATGCTTGGGGACGGAAAGGAGACAATAGGAAGAAACACCGACACAAGGAATTTACGGCAACTTTTTCACATTCCCACGTTCGTCTAGCCGAGATTCGTACTCACGCGGATAAAAGTAAGGTGTTCCAGTGATCTGTTAAGGCAGTGGCTCCCAATCCTCAGGTCGCCACCCAGATAAGGGTCGCAAGGACGTTCTGGATGCTCACGGAGAGTTGCCAGTATTTTTTTACGATGTCAAAATTTATCAAAATGTGGCAATAGGGTTGGGAGGCTCAGAGATGCTATTTTTTTAGGCCAAAATGGTTGGGAACAACTGTGTTAAGGCGAACCACTTAGACCACTCTGCTGTAACCAGTAGAGACATTATCATGATTTTATGGGGTACTTTTTACTGTTTCTTTTTCCTTCATCCTTGTATGTGTTTCTGGGTGGGTGGGTGAGGGGATATGTTTGTCATTTTTTTATTTTATTTTTGTTTTGTTGCACATAACATCTGCAATTCCCAAGCCCAGGGAAAGGAACAGATGATGTGCAGAGGTAATGCGTATAATAATTTAAGATAAAGAGATTTACTTTTATTCCCATTCGGGACCAGAGTGGCCGAGTGGTCTAAAGCGCTCTCCGTTACGGATCACTGCCATCTCACCTCTGTCTGCGTGGTTTCGAGTCTCGGATTCGGCCAATATGTGAGAAAGCTTGCCAGTAGCTTCTCGTGGGTCGTTGGTTCTTTCCCGGGTTTTCCCGGGTTCTTCCTCCACCATTAATACTGGCCACCATGCATAGCCTATCGTGTACTGAAAAATGGCGTTAAACCCTATAACAACAACAACACCAACAATACTTTTATTCAAAATGTCAACCTTCTTTTGCGCGTACCTGTTGCCGTTTTATTATCTGCAACCAAAGCTGTGTGCATGTGTGCCTGTGTGTGTGTGTGTGTGTGTGTGTGTGTGTGTGTGTGTGATACCTCCCATTCTCCTAAGTTGGATATAGACATATAAAAAAAGTATGAATCAAAATCTGTCAGAAAGCCACCTGTCCAGGAGCTATTCTCACTTAGCTATAGCCCTTTCCGCCGTGTCTTTCTATCCTCATCTCCAGCCACGTATATGGGAATGGGATCTCAAATCAAACATCATCGTGAAAATACAGTCATATGTTCCTCTCCTGCAAAAACAAGTATGACGTACGTATGACTAACGATTTAGCTGAGATACGCTTTGTTAGAAGGCATGCAACACTTGTAACAAAACTAGGGGCGGAATCACTTAGATTTGATTGATTGACTGATTTGTATGGAAAGCACGTGGACTCAAGATCCGAAAATCCGTTTAAGTTAAATGTATTCCATCTCCATGTAGCACAGAGCGTCATCCCTTCGGCGAACCTGATTCTTGTTTAAAATTATACTTTCATGAACGAGATTGATACATTTGGAGAATTTGTCCCCAATTTACCTGTTGGGTACGCTACCCAACACACTCGCAATTCAAACGGCTTGAAATCAACCATATTTGCATACATACTTCAGTTGTGCTGCTGGGTACGTATTATGAAAACGTTTATCATTGTTGGTAGAGGCTAATTTAAACTAATATTACTTTGTAGAAATTCATTAAGTAAAACCTAGCAGGGACTTTGAATCCCATTTGCCGATGCCCTAACATATTTGTTAGTGGGTTTTAACTGCACTGTTAACACATCGAATATCCATATATCATGAAGAGGAAGTGGGAGCCAAGTGCTTTTCCCAGCTGACCAGGGCTGTCCTGGGCGGGCATCTAACCCACGACTCATGGATAACCAGTCGCACACTTTACCTAACTAGATGACGCGGCTCTCTAGGTATAGGACTGAATACGAAATGATTCACACTTCGCTAGAATGGTTGGTTATTGATCCAAAAGGAATCAAAGTTACGCAGGAATATCCTACTTTGCCGATAGAAACTCTTCAATTCTGAGAAAAGATTTTGCCTGTTCTGACATCAGAAGGCGGGGCACGCAATGGCCTTCCTTTAACACAGAGTTAATTTTCAATCAGCAAAAAATAACTTTGGTGTTAAAATAAAAAATTTATGATCTCTACTGAGTGAAGTCGTACTTTCTTCCTTAATAAAACCTAATTTAAAGCAAGAATACCGTTCACCGTAGCAGTCCGTGGCTGACTCTAAGCGTGGACTAACCGATGGGTCACAGTAATCTTTGCCTTGACCTATGTATCATATAAACAGTAGCTTTTTTCCTTGTGCAAAAGGAAAACTAATTTTCAATTACATTGCAAAACGTTTGCTGATAACACAAGTTATCATGCAGAAACCAACTGTCTTTATTACAGTCATTATTGGCTTGACCTTAAAAAGAAGGAAGAACACTCTAAAAAATCAGGGTTTTGAAACCATTGGGTTACACCTGTATAGGTAAGAGGCCAAATCTGGTTATCAAAACAATCAGGCACATACTAGGTCAGTCCGGTGTCTGCATGGGCGCCTGCAGCATAGGCCACTGGGGGGTAATGGAAATCATACTGCAAAATATATATATATATATATATATATATATATATATATATATATATTCCGACAAGCTTAATCATGCAAATGAAGCTGAAAATATGTCACAAGATTCTGTTCAAAACGCTTAGTAAATATTAGCTTTAGTTTCAGACTGCTTACTATACTAACTCTCCCGGCCGAGACTGACTGACCCCATCCCTGCAAAAAATCCTGACCCCCCCCCCCTGCAAAAAATCCTGCGGGCACCCATGGGTGTCTGTCCAGACGTTTGTTTGCTTTGACAGTCATTGTAGAATGCGACACAGCTGAGTTAATCTTTTTAAAGCCGCCTTACCCCACATACGCAGCTAATGTTTCTATATGAGAAAGCCATCTTTAAATTTTATAGCCACTATCTGGTACGTAATAAACTATTTTACTCAGGTTGTTTTGTGAAACAGTGACCATGACCTTTGTCCACTTGATCACAAAATTAAGTTTCTTTCTCGACACATGTGCATGTCACCAACAGAATTCGATCAAGGTATGTGGTCTAGAACAAAATAATTACTGTGCGAAACACACTTTACTTTTCATTTGACTCTCTTTGACCTTGATATGCGATTTGTGGACCCCAAATTTGGTATTCAAACATTTTATCACTAAATTAATCCTGAATTATATTTTGAACTATTTTACCAATTTTAAAATGTGTGGCTTTTCGTATATTCAAGATATAGGTCAAAATTTAATTATCACATGGCCGCACCATTTTGGCTTCATCCCAGTACTTCCTTTCTCTTTCCGTTACGTCGTATCGGCACATCCCGCTGGTGATAAAGTTTGGGATGGACATAATTTGTTTGAGTATGCATTCATCAAATTGCTTTTGTATTTCAGATTGCTTCTATATTTTCATATTTACAAAATTTGTGCGCAAAATAAAATTCTAGATTTTTTTAATTCTTATATGATCATTTTCTCAGTCGTCATTATTCAAATGATGGTGACTGACTAAAAACAAGATATGTTTATGTTACATTAAACAAATAGAAATACTATTAATAATGTTTCTTTTCTTTGCTTAGTACGTTTGTGCGAGTCCTACGATCTTAGACGTGGAATCAGATTCACAAACCGGATAACATGATGTAATGGTTACGTTTTTCTCATCATACGTCATTCACGGCACATGACAGGCTTTATCTTTTAATTTTTGGATAACAATTGCTCATTTATTACATTGCGCTTGATGTTGTATAAAACCACGTATACTAAAATCTGCGGCCGAAAATGAAGCAAGCCCATTCGTTCATCCTTACAATTCTTGTACAAAAGCTCTCTCTCTCTCTCTCTCTCTCTCTCTCTCTCTCTCTCTCTCTCAAACATGACGATTCGCTTGAGTTGAACCGACCTTATGGTGGTAATACGCCAATAACCGGAAGCATGACATCTCAGTACAAATACTGCGTCCTCTGGAAGATAAAGGCCAACATCCAGTGTCGGACAAACTAGAAATTTAATACTGTAGTTCAGTTGTCTATATACTAGTGGGTCGAATATGCTCTATTTTTACACTTGTAATAAATAATGTATCCTCTATCGACTGAGTAAATATTATATCTTAACCCGGATGTTACCTTTAAGGACCTTAGTCTACAACAATGATTTTATGCAGAACTAAGTTCCCTTCTGTGGGAAACTATGTCCTTAACTTTTGACCTATTGAACATCGAGGCAACATCGGTTTATTTCTTACTAAAATTCAAAGTAATCAACACAGTTTGGCCAAGACACGTGGTCTAAAACTAAGATCATTTTACCGACCATTTATTTTTCTTTAAGCCACTGATCTTAGCCTTTGACCATTTTAGCTCAAAATTAACTGATTTTGTTTTAGCATTGGTCTACACGCCATCCTCAAAGATTAGTTGATGTGCGTGGTCAAGAAGCAAAATTGTGTTGAAAGCAAAGTCAGACGGAGGTACTTCATAACACAGTATGTTCTCATTGACGGAGTGATGAAAAATAACGAAACTCAGTTAAGCATTTGAAATAGAAGTTATATTTGTAATTAATCATAATAACCTATTATATCTTCAAACTTCTATTGAAAAGTGTGGAAAACGATTAAACGTCACACTAAACATGCAAGTATTTCACCAGTTCAGACGCAAATTAAACCAGTCTAACCATCTTATGTCACTGATATTTGCATTACTTTGGATCTTCCTTCATTAACTGTCTCATCCGATTAAAACAATTGGTCAAAGAAATTGGAAAATTCAGAGCTGCTCAAATGGGAAAACCACCTCAGTTAAATAGCTACTATTTAGTCTCTGGTGCGCTACAGCGTTTTCAAAAAGTTTTGATAATGGTGTCAACCACGTGCATCGAATCGACCGTACCTTTTTATGATGATGGCTGTGAGTACAGATTCCTCTAAATTAACCTTCAACTAAATGAAAAAAGAACAAATCCTTTGTATCAATAACACAAATTTTGCTCACACCTAATTAAGCTTTAATAAGAACATAAGTACAAATTATCTTTCAGGTCTGAGCTATTTCAGGAACATTTAATATTATTATTTATACCACATTGTACAATCAACATACAAATGCTAATTCTTCAGTTTTCAAGACGATATTCATTAGAACGCAGTGTGCAATCGACGTAAGAATGATGATAATTTAGTTTTCAAGACAATATGCATTAGAACAAACTGTACAATCGACGTACAATTGATTTTTTAGTTTTCAATACAATATTCATTAGAACATACTGTACAATTGACGAATTAATGATATTTTTAAGCTTTAAAAAAATATTCATTAGACCGCACTGTACAATCGTAGTACCAATGATCATGTTTGAGTTTTCAAGACAATAATAATTATAAATCGTATTAATACCTCTCGGCATACACTAAACTCTTATAGACTTTTCGTTATTTTCAGGTCTATGTACACTAAATATGATACATTATTATAAACAAGGTCTGTTTTCACCAACCACAAAATTAAACTGCACTCAGAACTCAATGCAAACATTTTAATTGTAAATCAAATTGCTGTACAATGCATGTCTACCAAAACAGAGACCAACATGTAATTCGGAATCTAAAGACATTATTCATGACAGGAAATGATTAAGTATTTCCTTTAATGTCTTCTTTAGCTCATTCGAAAAAAAAATGTATTTTTGTGTCAATCGATTAGTAATTTAACAATATATTCTGACATATATTTGATAAACGATACTAGATTTTTATTGAATAGAGAAAGGTTAAAGATCAATACTAATTAACATAGATTACATTGCTATTTAAGGCAGTTTTATTCTAATCCAGAAACATGAAAATATTTCTTCACAATGTACTTTTACATATCAAAAACTTCTGTCAGATATATTGATACTTTCTTCCCTATGTACCTTCAATGTAGTGGCTGTAGTTCCTGAAAAAATCCTTTCTACCAATCGCGCAAACTTCAGCCACTCCTGTTTTAAGTTTTAAAAAGAATAAAGTATTTTCTGAATTCGAACACCTTACCATTCATGCAACATCTCTATGTCAACTGTCCGCAAAGCAATCAGTGATATTGATTAAAAGGTCTTATTTTCTATCTAAAAATGCCCACTTCGTGTGTTGGTCAAAATGGGTTTATATTCACTAGAGAGACAGGGACACAAACACAGACAAATTGAAATGTTTAAATTATTGTATAATTCATAACGTAGTAGCTCTTTTGTAACAACTTTAGTAAATGCATATATGCAAAATATTTTACTGCAGGACATAATGACTATTACTTATGTGGACCTCTAAGAAGACACAACTATTGATGTCCGTTACCATGGGCGCAAGGAAGAAGAATATGTTGACAATGAATAAACTATTCCACCAAATTTATGCCTTAGAAATGGAAAATAATCTCCCCTAACCTAAGGCCTGGTCAGCCATTTCAAAAATACAAGAGCAACTTACAATGATCATGATGATGTTGAAACATTTCTTCACTTTTCTGTTGACACTGTTATTTTATCAGATACATCACAAGCCAGTATCTGTAAATTTATAGTAAACAGAATCATGAAGTGCTCGAATAACATGGTGCTAAATCATTCGCCTTGCACCTCGTACAGGACCCTGGCTCAAGTCCGATTCAAACATAGCCGAAACTTAGTGGTCGCCCATTCATGGCTGTTCTGTCCAGATCCGGTCATTTCCTCTCAAAGACACCATTACGTAAGCTTCTGAGCTATTAAAGAAATAATTAATACTATTATTCAAAATACAGTTTACAGTCAACATACAAATGATAATTATTGAATTTCAAGACAATATTCATTAGAACATTGTGACCAATCGACGTACCAATAATGATCTTTTAGTTTTCAAGACAGTATTCATTAGAACATATATATAATTGACGTACTAAAGACAATGTTTAAGTTTTAAAAGCAATACTCATTGGATCATACTGTACAATCGAAGTACCAATAATATTGCTTGAGTTTTCAAGAAAATATTAACGAATTATTTTCTTAAAAATTCCCTGCATACACTAAACGTTTCAGGCATTGTTTTCATTATTTTCACTTCTGTTTGCACATTATGATAAACAAATTCTAATTCACCCACCACAAAATTAAACTGGACTCAAAATTCAATGCGAAAATCTAATTATAAATCAAAATCAGAGAGTGACACTTCACATTAGGGCTTGTGTTTTCACTTAGATGATGAGGGAGAGTAATGGAACTAAGATTACTACCTGCCCCCCCCCCCCAGGTGAATGCCACTGATCACTGGTACCTTCTAGACAGTGTGCGAGATGACTAATTAGAATCCGAGCCTGTTACGCCTGCCATACTTTAAAACCAAGGCATGATGTCAAGGGGGAAGGGATTAAATGGGAACGTAAAGAACAGGGGATACTGATCCAATCCCTGGATCCCCATAGGAATTAAATGGTAATTCGGAGAATAAACGATATAGACACAATCCCTGTCCCAGTCCAATGATCAAAGCCTAGAGTCAGGCTGCTAAATGGGCACCGTTGAGTGACTGGTAATCTTTGACCGGATTTTGGTGAATGGTATTTGACAAGTGTCTGGTGCCTGGTGACCAATGATCAGCAACCAATGACTGGTGACCAGTCTGATGACAAAGATCAGACAGATGAGATTACGTTTTATCTATCAGATCCATATCAACTTGTAAGCGAATACATATGGTAGCGTACACACAAAAATGCAGAGCTTTTCTTCTAGATAAATATGTATGAGTCAAATTGCATAACCTTCAACACATTGTTACCATCAAGGTGTTTTATGGACATGGTGGTCAGATGAAAATAATTGGGTTAATAAGATTCAAGCTTTGAATTATTTCTGGACATGTCCCGCTGTTTTAACATGATGAGTACTACCTGCTAGATTTGGTTGCTCTAAACCAACAGGTATCATACTGTCTTGGGTTCGGGAAATTTGGTATCCTGGACGAAAAAGAGAAACACTTAATAGACCATTCATAATGTTAAACCATTTAACCATTAGTAAAAAAAAACCCAAAGAATTTTGTGTTGAAAAGTTATCCTATGCTCCTATCGTTTGTTGTTGTTTTTTTTTTTTATATTAGAGATAAGCTCTGGATGGACTCCATAGAAGCACGCACCTGCTCTCCAGCTCTTCTCTGAGAACTGCTGATCCAATGTTAAGGATAAAGCCTCTGTGTATTAAGTCACGAGATTATAAGGTTTGGTCCATTTTTATTTCACTGCATATAAAAGTGTATCAAATCTTTAATACTATCAGCCATGTAGGAAATTCTTGGCGGTATATGTAATTATTTTGGAACAATTTCCAGTATGTTCGTCCAAACTCCAGCATTTTTGAAATAGATATTTAGCATTTTGCTTCTCAGCTTAATAATATGTAGAAATTAATTTCAGACTATAGAGGCAAATCATTTGGCATCCATCATAACTTTAATCTTGGCATCTCTTGAAATCAACAAATTTATTGGATCATTTGAAGGCACCATATTTTAAGTTCTAAAGATTTGTGCAAACGTTTTGCCATAGCTGTGAAATAAATTTGCTATACTTTTTTCATTTTTCTTATGTGTTATTTCTTATTACTTAAAGTACAGTATTAAAAAAGCAATTATAAAAGGTATAAATATGATGCAGCACAAAATTATTTAAAATGTCTGACATAATGGGTGTTTTTTAAAATATATATGGTACCAATGGACGGCACCTTTTTATAAAATATATGTCACTGCGTATGAAACCGATACAACATTTTAAAATTATCATTATCGGTAATAAGCCAAATTAAAAGTGCCTACCCTGCGTATTAAAGAATATTTCACTGGAACAGCCTTAAAAATGACCGAAATAAGAAAAAGTCATGATGAAATAAATTTTCCTTTAAAGAAGGTTGCATATTTTAAAGTTATGTATGGGGAGTATTTGCCATGAATGCATCTGCTGGGTCCGTCAAATATTGTGTTGGAGCCCAGAGGCCAAGTCTACTATATGCTGAAGTCATATTGCCCATGGGGTTACAACTATGAATTCATTTAATTTTTCGGGATAAATCTTTGCACTTTTTCATTGGTACTTACATTTCTAGATAATTTACATTTAAGATAATAATTGTCACTGGCACACACGATGATACTATTACAGTTTTGGGCAACTCAATTTCAGATGGGCTACAAGTAGCCTATTGGGCAACTATCTGACCTTGAAATAGGTCATATTCTGAATTGTAATTTCAATATAGGCAGTACAGATTTTCTTAACCAGCTACCTATGACCATTATGAGATAGATCAAACTTGGCTAAGTAAAAATGATGGCAGGTCGGGTGAGATGAACTGTGGAAATAAGCTGATAAGAAAGGAAAATCAGAACCTTGCTAAAATTAGACGTTTTGTTTCTAAGGAGGTTACAGCTGTTGGCGGTAGAACTGCATTACAAATACAATATTCAAATTAAGGATTATCACAAACATATAATATTTTGGATATTTTTTTAATAATTAACATTTAAAGCAATCCCAAACAATGAAAATATCGATATTATGTGGTGCATTTTCTAGCATTATACATAGTTTAATATTTATCTCAGTGAAATGGTATACAGAAAAGTACAAGAAACATTACCCTGTCACTAACTGTCCATAAAATAAAATCTGAATTATAATATAAAACATCATCAATTTTGAATTGATAGAAGATAATCACTCTTAGCTGATTAAGAAAAGTGTTTCTTGGTCAGTTAATTTGAACACTATGACACAATAAGTTCACGTCAGAAATATGACAATGAAAGCATGTGAGGATGTTTCATGGCAGGTCATAAATTGCTAATGATTTCCCACGCCATATATCTTCTCGTTAACTTTAAAATTGCCATTCACAACACCATTCTTGTGATTATTCATATCGAGAAGCATGTATAAACATTTTAATTATGACCTTTGACCTTGAGACTTGACTACTTTATGATAGATATGGACAACGGTAAAGTTACATTAGAATAATATAGGAGTTAGAAAGTGATGGACTAGATAAGAAAACATCCCAAAAACTAATATTTTCCCTCTTATAAACTTGACCTTCAGGGAAGGGGGTATGGGTGAATAAAACACAATGTACTGTCAAGTCAAGATACACATTCTTAAAGTGTCATTAAAATATCTTCACAATTTACAACCTTATACTCCAGACAAAGATAAAAGCCATTAAAACGTTATACTCCAGACCAGGATACGACATTAAAACGTTATACTCCAGACAAGGATACAAGTCATTAAAACGATATACTCCAGTCAAGGATACAAATCAGAGTTACATTTTCCCTCGCTGTGACCTTGAACTTGAGGTAGGAGTGTGCTTTCGGTATGCAACACACCAACTGTACATGTTATATAATTAGCATTAGTTCATTGGCTTTCCATGAGATAAATATGGTAGGTAATTAACCAGCCTAGATTTAAATTTTTCTCCCAGTTCTACAGTTTTCTTCACAATAAGAGCCACATGATACCAATAGTTTGAGCAGTACCTGCCTGTGATGGCAACTTTCTCAATTTGTCATCCAAAATGCCTTGCTAAATTTCAGTTGTCCTTAATAACGCATACGATCACAGATACGTATATATCGTGAAGACGTTGCAGTCATTCAACTTTAAAATATCATGGCTTCAATAGGAGATAGAGATGTCCTTCACAATGATTCTTGCAAAATTGTTCACCAATGCATTGTTAGAATCTCCTTGTACCGTCACCTAGAATAACCAAACAGAAACATACTCGGTACAATAGTTATATTTCGGCTTAGCGTTGGAACTGCTTTATGTAAAGTTTATTCAGGTCTAATGTTGTTTGGTGTGAACGCGATACAATCGTGCGTTGGACAGAGTTATTTAACTTACGGTGTCTTTTTTTAGTATGTGTGAAGTTATATATTTACCATACCCTGACATATTTTTTGTGCTATAGAGCGTCAACCTCATCATGGTGTTTCGAAAGAATATCATACTTTTCGGCATTTCACAGGTGCAATAAATATGTTACGTATTTCACTTGATCATTAGAGATCTGGCAGAATCGTCGAGTTTTGGCCTTCATGGCGTTTTGGATTTCAGTGTACATAGAGCAAAAGCATCCTCCGGGTTGCTTAACTCGGAGTCAGCAAATATGATTCTCTTATTCTTTCATTCAAATTATCCAGTGTCTTTGAGGCCTCTGCAGTATTTCTCAGTAACTCTTAATTCCTCTTATCGAATCTAATTGCTCATAAATCGGAACCAGTAATATAAAATTAATTTGAACACAGAGTTGCTTTCTGTAAGTTCTAGACCATTTAGCAATTGCTTCACAAATTATACTCGTTGCTGCAGTCATTTTACTATTTTAAAGTAACACGTTTAAAAACTGAT
This sequence comes from Megalonaias nervosa, assembly GCA_016617855.1. Lineage (NCBI taxonomy): Eukaryota > Metazoa > Mollusca > Bivalvia > Unionida > Unionidae > Megalonaias > Megalonaias nervosa. The sequence goes on from JAECUM010052927.1 coordinate 17,566, forward strand.
AATGCTGAATCATTAAAGTATGCTTTGTGTTTCAATCAAACTACTGCACATTGTTCTCCCATATATAGTATGTACTTATTACTTTTACACTATATATTAGGTTCGTGATCTCTTTACATGCTTAATGAGTAAACAACAAGTTGATTATTTATCTCTAATCTAATATAAAAGTGATATAAAATACCAAATCAGTATACAAATTTAAACAAATTGTCTACAAGCCTAATTTTCTGATTTGAATGATAAATTCCTGTGAAGCATCTTTTATGTGTAATTTGTATTCAGCATAACGTGCTGGAACACATTCAAATTTTAATTACTATCTAGGGTGTAATGTAAAAATGCATCACAATCATTTTGTTTCATGGTATTCAAAATAACCACGAAAATTCTATATATGTATTTCTTTATCGATTCTAATTGTATCTTAAATTCACGCATTATTTAATACCATCCGTATATCCTGGGCTTATGATGCTAAAATCGTAAAGCAATATAAATTAATGTATTAATTTGGATTTCAGTTTAAACTCCTTTCCGTAAATTTCTATTTACTTTCTAATTCATCGATTCCAATACCAAAAGCAATAAATGTTATGCCCATTTCCGTATTTAGTTCAGATTTGTTTTGAATTTCTCGATGTTTTTGTTTATTGTTTTAACTCAGCTTATGTTACCATCTAATGGGTGAGTATATTGTTATACTGCAGTCTCCGTACATGTGTCTACGATATATATTCTTGTTTCAAATTAGTTCAATCTTTTTACCCAGATATTTCATCCTTTTATCCATTTCATAAACAATATATTAGATCAAACCGATTTAATTTACCACTAGTCAACCAACAAAGTATTTCCATATCTTTTATTGGTCAACTTCAGCGTTTAATTTATTGCATAAGTCGGTGAATGTACCATTGTTTCATCAGTTTGATCCTATTATTGAAATCTCCAATAGATTCATTAATCTAATCGTGATATCCTTTATTTCAACCTGTTGTTGTCGAATATGTTCTTCATTATAGGGTGTGGTTTAAAAATCACTTATCCGGTCCACGCCCTGGAGGAAGTTGTACATGACTGGTGTAAACAATGATCTCTTTGTCGAAATCCCTAAATTTACCATTTGGGTTGTCAGTTGGATTGGTAACATTGAATGCATTCCCATTGAGTAAGTCGATTGCTTTATAGTCTCAATTTGCATATGCTAAGTTAAAGCAACAAAAACCTCAACAGTCTATCTTGAAAGATTTTTGTTTAATTTCTCCTGCATTGCAGTCACTCGCAATCATTTTTCATACGTTTCTCAAGTATAACTTTCTCTTCAAAATATCAGCCCTTCCTCTAAAATGTTTTCCTCAGTTTTCCAATGTCCATCTTCAGTAAGTCTCTGGCGTCTTGGATATTATATTATGTTCCTTATTGCAATGTTTTTATCTCTTGGTACTTGTTTTACTCGTTACTGATCAAAATAAAACTTCTGTTGCTGATTTAAGCGTTGAATTAACTTTGATTCTATTATCGGTGCTGTTTAACTTACTGATCTAACGTTGATGCATACAGTTTTTCCTCCAGAAATTTTGCAATAGTTCCTCAAGTGTTGTGTTAAACTGGTTGAAAATCAAAGCAACAACTTCACTGGTAGCTATTCCTACAAGATCTATTCAGCAACCTGAAATTAGTACCGTTAGCTGTAGGCAGTGTACGATATAGCGGTAAAACACACTTACATATATCACTTATTTGTATATAAGAAGGAGACAGTTTATACTTTGGTGTATTACCAGGTTTCATCGACTATGTAGATGATGTGCGTGATTGCACGTATTCATTACGTTCTATCAACATGTGTTCGTTACGTTCTATATTGCACTTTTGTAGTTTCATTCCACCTTTTTATGCACCTGTCTTTAGTTTGCTCATCAAAATGGAAATGGAACTATCCTTTGGCCTGGAAGGTCTCGTCTATCTCTAGGTGAAAGCATGGTATACATTGAGGAATTAATTTTGTTAGGTAAACTTAAATTTACTAGGATGTAGTCAGTTGATATGTAGCTAAAAGAAACTGTAATGAAAAACTTTACAACTCCTTATTATCTATGTTTGAAGGTGGACCAACTATAAGCCACAATAACTTTTTAAAATGCATGCTGTTTGCAATAGTAACTCAGAACATAATGCTGCATAATACATTGTGCTGACATGCTTTCGTTTACATTCAGGCAAATATATACTACATATTATCCACAAACGTTAAACCATTTAGAGATATATTTGGTCGTTCCTTTGGTAAATAATTTCATTTTGCCTCTTTGCTATCATATATTTTGCATGGCAAAAATTCCATGAGCTATTGGGTAGTCGAATATGGACAAGATAACAAATGGAATAATTACTTTTGTAATTTCTTCTGTATTCATGTGTGATGATGGACCTGTTAATATCGTAAATAATGTCTTCAAGGGTGTGTTGTAGGAAACTGAGAGCATATGTCGGAGCTGCTTGAAAAACTAAGTTCAAATGATTTGTTTTTTTTATTTCAATCGACATTTGTATGCTTTTGTATGATATTTATTACTTGAAAAGTTAAAGCATTTCGGTACTGGAATATACGTAGACAAATTCTTGTGCTGTTCTTTTGGTGTTGTTGATTTTCATGGCGCCCAAAGATGTGACTTATGCAGCAGCTTTAAAAGCAAAATCAACTTTACATTTCGATGTGATGTACATGATTTCTAAAACAGCTACACTCGCAGCTATGAATCAATATACCGTGCTCTTTCAGCTACATGAATCTGTGATATTTATTTCACGCAGTGTTCCGAACGCTTAAAGTGGAACATATTGTTCAATTTTGTGTTCCTTATCTTCCGTTTAATTTACAAGAAAATTTGTAAGTTAATATAAATCTAATGGAAGCTTAAAAAAATTCAAAGCTATGTTTCAATTGTAGTTATAGTAGTAAAAACAAATATGAAATCTAATAAGGTAACAGAAAGAAGTGAATTCCAAGTCATATTCTTTGCTTCAAGACATACAAGATACGTCTGAGTTTTGGAAAAAAACAAAATAAATTTAAATCATGTAAATATTTTACCGTTGACAAATTGTCTTGATATGTTGTCAACAGGCTAATGGACTGTTATTCATCGGGTACTGTTATTTTCAACACTTTTCTTTAATCCTTTCAAAAGTATGAATGAATTTCTCACTTATATCAAATTAACCACTTTCATGGTTTGTTCTAAACAACTAATTCATACATAGAGCTAACATGTGTTGTTTTGAACCGAACCTTTTTCTGCATAAATTACCGGTATATATCTGTTTTTGCTAAATGGTTGTAGATTGAAATTTACGAGGTCTTCAAATTGTACTTAAAATGGAGCTGAATATAGATTAGAGTATTTATTCGTAGCAACTACTTAATGTTACTGCTTCTATATACTGCATTGGTTTTAACCATTCTACTATCATGGTTGACTATACTTATTTCAATGTTATCGTTGTTAAATGTAAGCAATTAAAGACTGTGTTCTGATATTGATACTGTTGTTTTCAAGTTAAACTTAATACAGATTTATATCACCCTCTGAAAACAGCTGAATCCAATACAAAGTAACTTTGTGTCATTATTGATGATATGTACAATTCCTGAGTTGTGTTGTATATTTCACAGGCTCTTCAGCTTGTTAATTGTCTTCGTAGTCTGAGTGGTCTAGTAATTTTATTAATTTCAAAATATTCCACGCTATGATGGCCTAGTGATTTTCTACGTTGATTTGTTAATGTTCTTATATCACTGTATCGGTACATCTTCTTTCCCTGTGCTTATAACCAAAGTTTTAGTAAAATATCCTTACCTAAATAGGAATTTTGCAAATATAAGCAAGAATTAACATTCAAAGAACAATTTATTAAGATTAAGTAACCATCATCTCTCGACTAAATGGGATCATGTACTTTGTTCTTCCAGGTATTGGTAATTAAACTGTTTGCCTTGCAGAACTTAATCATACATTCACATGGTAAAGGTAAGCAAATGTTACATAAATTCTAATATGAGGGTTTGGAAGTCGTTACTCGTCGTTTAAATACCTATAAATAGCTATAAATTAATCACATAATTTGCATAAATAGTTTACACACTATTTACCAGAACACAATAAACCTAAGAGATATCAATGCTAAAAGAACGGAGTGAGAAAAAAAAACAACTATATAATCAGAACGTTAATGTGGATTATAGGTAAAATATATTATCGTAACATTTTATCATGATCAAATTAGACAGACATTATGAATGTGTAATTAATATTGATATGTAAGACACATATTTGTCCTCACAATCACGTCATTGTTAAAACGATAGGTACATTTCAAAATAGAATTCTGTCTTTATATTTAAGCCATGCCAGGGTCATTGTCACATAAAATAAGCTGATTTTCTTTTAACCCCAAGGCAAATTCAGACTTTTTTGACACATGAAATTAGTAGGTTGTCACGCATAGAAAGTGGTTAACATGTAAAGCACGACTTTCCGCTTTATCGGGCGTCTGGGATATAAAATACAGTGTATTTGTATATTCATCCAAATGTAAGGTATATCAGGGTCTTCGTCGTGTACTGAATGAGAAAATGGCGTTAACCCCCCCCAAAAAAAAATCAAACCAATTATTTTCTTTAAAATGTATGTCACATGAAACAATAATGTGCACACAGTACTGCAATGGCCGAGCGAATCCAAATGTGATTGATTAATAGTACTAGTAATTTCATATGCAACGTTGTGATTTCGAACAGATTCACGAGTACTAAAGAAATATCACAAATACAACTGAACTCCATAGGTGGCATGGCTTCTGACAACATGTAAAGATATATAGTAGAGAATCCGTTAAATGTATTTTAGTGTCATTTTTATGTCAAACGCTTATCCTCAATATTTTTTCCATGATGGTATGAAACGCTGCGAGAAAATACTGGTCGTTGTACTTAGGAAGGTCTGTTGCTGTCATCGTGCAGCACTACAAGGTCGTTCATTGTTAGTGTCTAAACAATACATTATCAAAATGAGTACCTGACCCCTCTCATCCAGGCTTCAACAAGATTTATGTGTCGTATATCAACCCCAAGTAGGCCAATAAAATCCGTTCTCATGGTAATCTTGCATATCTATCTTATTTCTTCCGTGGATTTGCGTTATTCATAGGACGTTGATCGGGAAGGAAGCTAAAATAGTAATGACCTCTTTAATATGCTGTGTGCACTAACATTACGTTTAACATTCATGCAGTATTTAAACGTTATAAATATAAAAATCAATCATGCGTTAATTTTGACGTTACGTCTGAAAATCTTTAAAATTCTGTTTCAGGCACATTCAACACAAATATGGCTGGAAAAATAACCCTACATATTTTGATAGTACAATCATAATATGCAATACGTTAACCCCAGAAGGCGATCGCGGCGATCGCAGTTACAGTAATGTTTGAATTGATAATATTTGACGTTGCGGTTCTCAGTACAGTAGAGGAGTTTTAAAGCATAACAACGTCACGTGACGGCATCGACCTTCCTTGCATCAAGACATGTTAGCACAAACTAACAAACAAACAATGGGAATTAAATATACATAACATGATCTTAATAACAGCTGCAGCGAATTGGGTCCTTCCGTCTCGTGTATGGCAGATATGGACACAGATAGCAATTATTTTATTTTTAGTAAAGCTTCAAAAGCCCCACCCACCCACCGCCTTTACATGTTCAGATCAAATCGTTATATGATTGTCTGATGAGAATGAAGATTATTAAAATAGTAAGCTATTTCTAAGATAGAGTATGCTAGGTCTGCTAAATACTACGTTCGTTAGTAATAATAACAGTCATCGTCATCATCATCATCATGATGTCTGTAAGATGTAAGGCAGGGGAAGTACCCCAAAATCAAGCAAAACAGACCAGACAAAATGGGATACCATCAACAGACTGAGAAACAGAGAAATAATAATAATAATAATAATAATAATAATAATAATAATAATAATAATAATAATAAAAAGATATATTGTGTTTCCAAAATATTATTAAAGTAGTATTTTAAACAGCACTTAATTCATAAAAGTGCCATATTTGCTTGTAATTTTATCAAGATTTTTTCCACAAATATTCAATTTATTTCCTTAACATAAAGTTCCTTTTAATAAAACTTATATTTTGATTATATGTACATTCTTTTACCGAACATAGCTCATGCCATTGGTCGTGTGCCAAATGTTTCGGGGACCGATTTCTAGAAAAGATATAACTGATCAAAGTCTATGTCAAAATCTAAATTAAGATTGAAGATTATTGGAATTATTCAAATGAAATGGGAAAGAAAAGTTTTGGTTTTAACAACATTCAATACAATTAAGAAAGAAAATAACCTGCCGGCTTAGTAATAATTAGGCAACAGTTTTGACGTCTCTAGTACACGCACGTTAATTGCAAATAGTTAATCCATAAAATGTGCTGGGATGAAATGATATAGAAAGAAAACAAACCTTCAGTCGACGACACTCCAAAAACAGTTTCCGTTGTGTTATTAGTAATCTATCAAACAGAATGTTGACGCTCACTGATATAATTTATATCTCCATGTCCTAATATGATAATTTTACAATCTTTATGACACATTTATTTACTTTATGTCATACGAATATCATATCAATTTTATGAATACAATTTATCATATTGTATCCATCATGTCTTGTGTATAAACAATAAAAGAGATCCGTATAATGATGAAGATCGTGTGACCATGCAAAGCTACTGAATCCCAAATGTCAAATACATACACACCGATAGTTATACAGATAGAAAACAACTGCCTTTTTAGTCCGCTCGTTCAATTTGTCATTGCAATTTTTTTTAAATCGTCTTTAAAAGTGTACCACTGAAACTGCTCAATTTTGTTTTCCTGTCTTTAAAATCGTCATTTGTTTCAACGATTTGTCTGAACTATCAAATGCGAATCAACTATCAAGTGTGAATCAGCTATCAAATGTGAATCAATTATCAAGCTGCGAATCAGCTATAAAGTGCGTATCAGCTGTCAAGTGCAAATCAACTATCAAGTGCGTATCAACTATCAAATGTGAATCCATGACAAAATTTTTCTATGCGTGTTGTTAGGCGTACGGGAGCAATCAATATGGTCTGGTTTTATGTAGTGGTTTGTTGCCATAAATTGTACCGAACAATTTTTCTGAGGGAGACGTGGGTGAGTGTTCGCACAAATCATATCCATGATGCCTATGAAGCTGAGTACACAACGGGGTTTTCAGATCCTGAATGAAGCATAAGTGGAGTGCTGTGGTATTGTAATTCGATGTTGTGATGAGCCTAAATGGTCACATTTTCAGACAATATGTGGGGATATTTGAGGTTGATTGCATTTTTATTTTGTTTTATCCTACAAAGAAGATAACAGTCTTAGATAAGGCAATCACATGAGCAAAAATTATTTTCATCAAGAGAAAAAATATTATCAGCAAAATTCCCACTCTCGTGAATAGCAATTTCAGACCATGCAAACCAAATGGATGTTCTTACTAAAGTTCACTTAAAGCAGTTAAAATGGAGTAGGTTAAAAAAAAAAAAAAACAAGCGACAAAACCACGACTTTGTCATTTGTTTAATGAGCCAGAAAATATAACTGAGGGCTAAACAAGAACGCTATGACTAATGCGTCACTGAAATTTTGTTCTTCTC
>JAECUM010052928.1:0-11867 GCA_016617855.1 Megalonaias nervosa
TATAATCATCACTTTCATGTATTCAAATCCTTTCATTTCAAAAACCTTCACTACTACTGCCATTTATTATACTTACTGGTGTACGAATATATGTCTTTATCACCAGAGGTGCCTCGAACAGTGTAACAGGGCTTGTGAACAGTTACTTCCAGAACACCTTTATTTCATGACTACTTTACAATAGAAAGAATTAATGGCATATCGTCCAATATAACTTTATAAAATCACACACATGATTCTCCAATAATGAGATTAAAGGGTGTATTTATACTGCATAAAGTGAAGAGAAATAATCGGGAAAATTGTACAACTCGGCAAAAAAAAATATGTAAGTGGCTGTAGATGATGAGCCCAATATAGTTTATTCCGAGGGTTTCCGGTAGTGGTAACAGATTACGGAACCAACAAAAAGTTCTGATGAACAACAAAATAACACCAAGGTATCCACCTGTAAAGCAACAGAAAATAATATGTAGATGCTCACAGATCCGGGCCAGGTCAAGTGTGTGGGGAGGGGCCATGACTTTGCTCGAAAGTGAACAAATCAAAAGTCCATGTGTCTATTTCTTAACAGTATGCATAAAACCAAATAAACGTGCGCAAGAATAAAACGATGGTAAATTTCAAGTAACTGTACGTTTGTGTACATGTACGTTTTATTATCAGAGGTGAGGTCCGGACCCCAGCCCCCACCCACCCCCACCTCGGCCCTGGCTCACAAACCCTATTTTTATTTTGTGTATATGATGCTTAGGTAAAGATTCAAAAGCAAATAATTCTAATCGATAACGTTTTAAGCATTAAAATAGCATTGTAATGACCGTAAGGTATGTGTTATTTATATTTACGTCTACTTTTATGTCTTTGTTAGATTTTCGTGATTATTCTTGGTTATGGCGAGTCGGTGTTTAAAAGATATTTCTCAACCTAAGTAATTAGTCGATTTCTAGGAGCAGACGTCATAATGTACAGTATTCATTAAACTTTATGACGGCATGGATTAGTTTCGTAAAATGAACATTCCCTAACTTGTTAACATGGGGAATTATCTAAATATTTTGGGGGTGTATATTTTCAATCATTTGAGATGGAATAATTCTTTGTCTTGGTTGTTTTGGGTCGTGTTATTTATTGCATAGCATTAAGTAATCATACTCGGTTCGGAAAGGCTTAATGAGGAATCATACAAATGAGCAACAAGAAAAAAAACAAAACATACAAGTGTGAAATTTAAATGTCATGACGTGTGGTCTTTGCGTGATTAGAGAAAATTACTGTAGTATTTGCGCGTTTAAGAACCTTTCATTTGATAACGACTGTTGTCTTGAGGTCCTTGGAAATAGGTGAAAATAAAGGTCTGTCAAGCCACACTCACGCAGTTGTTTGATTAGCTCAGTATGAGACCCCTTGCGTGTAACAGTATTAACACAGTAAATTCATTTAAAGGTGCCTCGTAACACGATAATATGTGAACTAATTGTGAAAACACTGTATTGCACCAATCAAATATAGACTGAACATAAAATCTGATTTGATTACATCTTTATCATCTGCATAAACAGGACTTGAAATACCAAGTGTTTACTCAAAGTTGCAAATGTGATTCAGGTAGACTATGGAAATAAATTGGAAAAGTCGTAGGAATTTCTTGTTAGCATCTATTAAAGAACCAATATTGTAGTAATTCTTATGGATATGGCACACTTGATGTAATAAAAAGAAAGACTAGTCTTACCAAGCTAGCTTTCAGTGGTACACTTTTTGAAAATACCTGTTATTTATCTGCTCGTGCAAAAAAGTGAAGCTCTCCAATTAAAGATTTCAGAGCGAATATACTTTTTTCTCGTCTTTTACAGCAAGGACCAAAAAAAAAAAAAAAAGCAACAGCGGCTGTCCTTGAAGAAAGCCATGCTATTTCAGACAAAACCTAAACCTTTACGCGTCATCACACACATTCTACTTTATTTATTTCGATGCCATTCGTCTCATGCTGGTATGATCTGACAAAATTCATTTCCTGATAATCTTCCTTGAGGGTATGTATATTTCAAATTCTACATTTTGGCGTAAATACCATTTTTAAAAATTCCTTTATAAACTGCCTTTTTTTGTCTTTGTCTATTGCAAATGGCTTAAGTTTTTACCTTAATCCTCAAACCTCTTTAGTAGGATTGCCACTGAGTTCGTCTTTCAAAGGTCGATGAAGTTTAAAATTATTTTTTGGGATACCAGATGTGTTGTCATTGTTGTAATCGTTAGTTCCATAAACAATCCATAATATCAATGTAACGGTATTTGCTTTTCAACTTGTTGTAACTCTGACACAGTAAATCCGCGGTAAACTAATTCTGTTCATTGGATTTTTGTGTAGTTCAAATTTGACTAATACTAACTAATCCCGAATACTTGTCCCACTTTCAGATGTTAATTCTTTCTGGCATATGAAAATTTAATTTTCATCTGTACATATTTTAACTTTTTTTTCCCTGAGATTTCCACCTGTTTACCAAACACGTTTATTCATGAATTTGAAACAAAATATTTCTTGTAATCATTTTTTTTCCTCAAATATGTATTTAGTTCTACGTAGGGTTTTAACAAGGGTTGTCGATCAAACAAGACAACTTTTGTATTTAATTAGGGTTTGTTTGATAACGGTCAGAGACATGGAAGATGGAAATGTTAATAGTGCAACGTCAATAGCGGACAATGACAACAATAGAGACAAACCTGGGAAACTTGTAGGAAATTTTGCGCTATTTGAAGCAGGTGTCATAAAATGATATCTTCCAGAATGCTTATTAATAAAGGTGGACTAGAGACGATTATTCTGACTTAGATGGGAGTGATACAATTGTTGGCGGGTAAAGAAAGTAATCCTGATTGATTAAGCTAAACGACAGACGCCGAGATATCACCAACAGGAATTTGGAAAAGACAGGAAGCAGCAGGTGATGCTGACATGCCGGAAACTTTACTTGGATCATTCACTCGATTATATGATGAAATTAGATCTATCAGTATTAAAGAACGGCTAATTGAATTTCGCATACATTTTTTTAAAACACTAATTCTGAGACATGTGAATCATTCACATGTCATGTTCAATTTCATTTTATTCATATAATTGATTAAATTGTTGCATTTTACATACGGGGATTCGTGTTTTTCTATTCTTTACCTCTGCTCATATCTTTATTATTCCAGCCATTAATTTCATATTTTGTGTATTATTTACTCGATCCGGGCAATAACACCGTGATCGATCATCTCCTAGATGAAGAAAACCAAACACCATATATATATATATATATATATATATATATATATATATATATATATATATATATATATATATATATATATATATATATATATATATATATATACACCGGGAGTAGTATGTTAACGAGCAAGGTCTAGTTTTTAACTTTTCATACAAACGTTATGTAACTCCTAAGCAAATGTCGCATAGCACCAAGGCATGTTGCGTGACATAGTAGTCATGAAGATTGCCTAAAGTCTTCAGGTTAAAATGTTAAACGAGATCATTAATATGTTGGGAATCATTCTTTTATATCTTTGAATTATTTAATGATTGGTAAATTATTTCTATTTTGATCGTGTAGCTGTTTCGTTAAATCGGTTAACGTTATCCGTGTGGCTATAAGGGTCAATATCTTTCCTCAAATATTTAGACTGATTATTTATAGTGTTACAGCGGTTCAATCAAAATTTAAAGTTACATATTTAGCCAGTTCACCTATATACAGTGAAACCCTAAAAATCCCAAAATCCCATGACATCCTCACCCAACAAAAAATGTCGTTTTGCGTTTTTGAGAGGCTTTTGGTTTATTTAAGTTTTCACAGATTTGTAAATATCTTGAGAGAGAGAGAGAGAGAGAGAGAGAGAGTAATTGTGATAGAATATCATTGTTTATATAAGAATGTACAGCATTTTTAAATACATGTAAGTAATGAAATATTAACTGAGAAACATACATTCCTTTCGAAAATCATATTCTGTCATATGAATAGATACAGTTTGTTCTACATAGAAATAAGTTCTTGTCAAAAGAAACATTTGAGGAATGATGTATCTTTATAATATTACGATAATTCCATTAGAATTATGAACGATAGTCCATAATGTTTAAATACACTGTATAATCATAATGTTCTGAATTCAATAATCTGTCTTTTAGAATACTTCCTCGTCTGCCTCTATCGACAAAATATTCAAAGCAAGACCACACGCATAGCTAATAAAGCACTTGTATTAATTATAATTCTTTAAAGAAAAGACAAAATGTTATATTCACCATGTATACAAATGAATTGAGCCAATCACAATTAGAAATTAAGCAGATAAATATAATCTATCATAAATGGCTTTGCCTTCAAGCATTTAGTTATTAACATTTCACCTAAAAGCTGTCTTTTATGGCGCAGATAACTTGGATTAGTCAGTCCTAATATGTGTCGGCGCCCGTGTCAAGTGTTGTATTAATTTCGCGTGCCTCTAGGAACATTTTCCAGGTCTTTGTCTCACAGATAAACCTACTACAGTGCTTACTAACAGTGACTGATCTGTTAGTTTATGGCAGCAATTAAGCAGCTAAAATACATTTCCAAGTACGAAATGAGCTTCGGTTTTACGAGATTTTTTAACATAAAATTTAAATGAGTGATCGAAATTTGTTTCGGTATTAGAAAATGAGGTTTTCGGTTTACTGGGGCGGAGGGTGGGGATGATGGTATGAAAAAAGGACGTATTCGGGTCTGCAGCAAAATTTCGGTCTTCAGAGGATTCCGGTATACTGGATGATCGGTTTTTATGAATTTCACTGTGCTAGCTTATGAATCTAAATCCATTTTCAAAACTAATTGTTTTCTTTTTTAACTGAAGCAATAAACTATGAAATCGTTACTAAATGAAATATTTGTCACCATTGTTCTCTATGATATTTTTTAACTCGTTGTCAGGATAATTTTAACCAATTATTTCTTGAAGATATCGCTGCGATAACCATAAAAGTTACAAATGAACACTGGTATAAATTTGAAGTATTTACAATTTTAATTGCTTTTGTAAACATCGTTATGTCTTGGACCTTTGTACTTGCCCGTTGAATAGTCCTGGCCTGGCTTATCTTTAATTATTTTACCAAAGGTACACACACACTATATATATATATGTGTGTGTACACACACGCTGTTTTGGTACGTTTTTATTTTATAATAGTTGACGTGAAACGTTGTTTTCCTTCGTCTGTGCATGCTATAGGTTGTGCATAAATCGGCATTAATTCTGTATGCATTAGAATTTTGTTTGTTTTTTTTTCTTAAATTTGACTCTGCTCGTCTACTCGCTCGTATCTCTTGTGAACTGAAGTAGCTCCTACACAGTGTCCTCATGAAATGAGTGTGTCCATTTGTATTGTCCAAGACATTAAATCACCATATGTCGTGTGTTTCGAAGTAACATCATCAGTTTATTGTTCAGAAGCCTTTGACACGACGATACATTAAAAGCATAACGAATAAAATAATAAGAGTGTTTAATAAGTGTGGATAATTTTTAGCTTTCTTTAGGTATTATATATTTCGAATTATATACCTTGTAACATAATCATTGTTTATGATAACTTTTCTGTTCAGCTGAGGCACATATATATTTCTGTCCATTTTATGTCGTTTTCTTTCTGTTCTGATACTAACCTTTGAAAAATATAAAATTCCAACATAGTGATACCTTTCAGATTTGTAGCCGTTAGGATGACATTATTTTAATATGATAAAAAAGTCAACATCTTTCCGTCTGTCTTTTGATTTCGGTTACTCTAACAAGTTTGATGTAAGGTCATTTAACACGTATGTTATAGACATTGACATATACTGAACGCAACCCACCCCCTCCCACAGTGATTTACGAGTTGAATTGGTGCTGTTGGTACGAATATAATTACCAGTATAGGTAATAGCTCAAGTATCATGACTGGACAATAAAAGAGAACGTTTGTGGCAGTGTTACAAATGTGAAAAAGTAGCACATAATCAGGTTTAAGATAGACAATGATTAGCTTACAAGATTGACGGTCTTGCTGTAAACCCCACCCTCCCAAATCAAAGGAAAAACGTATTGGTATTGCAGTGTATAAACACAAATCGGGAAATAGGTGAAGTATCCTTACGATAGTAAAAGGTTTCTACAGCATGGTAAATCCTGCCCTTAGGTCATACACACGAACTATTGTGCAAACACTTATAATAAGCCTATCACTGTTAATTAGGGTCCACTTTTTAGTCCTTACCTGTCATCTTTGTTGCATTAGGACCACCGATTTTTAACATTATTCAACATCTTTCTACCTGCCTGTCTCTTCAGTCACTCTAACAAGTTTGATGTTGCGTCATATAGACATTGACAGATATCACTTTCATATTTAAAAAAAAATATTTTAATGCCTTCTTTTTTAACAGATTTTACGTTCCATACTTGAAACAAATCAAGTGATGAGTCACTGTTTGTGTGTGTGTGTGTGTGTGTGTGTGTGTGTGTGTGTGTGTGTGTGATTTGGATTTGTAACGTAGCTTTAAAATATTTTCAGTCATATTGCAACGATGTCTGCAGTGTGGTATCATTCCTCAGACATGTAGCATGATGTCCCTCCCAGTCACATTATCCTGACACCAGAGCGACCAGCCCTAACGCTAACTCTTAATGCTGAGCACCTAGGGAGGCAGCTGTTAGTTCTATTTTTATGTCTTTTGGTATGACTCGGCCGAGGTTCCAACCCACGACCTCCCGCATTCGAGGCGGACGCTCCAACCACTTGACCATCGGAGCGTTCGATGGGTTACTGAACAATAAATTATAAAAGAAAAACGTTAACAATAAAGACGTAGCCGAAATGTGCCCGTACAATATTTCCTAACAACATGGCCACCATCATGTCAAGTGAATCAAATAAATGGGTATGGAAATATATAAGAAAAAAAGACACTCAAGCAAAATGTGTACACAATAGAATTCTTTACACAATTGCCCGACCCAATGGCAAGGATGGTCCTACGAGAATGGGGGTATGTGATGATATTATTGTTATGCTTTAACTTTTTTCACATATTTAAACTATTTCTAAGTTTTTGGGGGTTTACAATCGTCTCTGTTGTATATGTCGCAGGTAGAGATTTAAACACAGAATCCCTACAGAGAGCGTCTTTGGCGTTTAAGGACATGCTTGTTTTAGTCGTCTCTTCAGTTGCTTTTTTTACTTACCGCGACATCGTTTTGTAGTCGAATAGTAACCGTTACCGATCCCGTAACTTGAGATGGATTGTTTACAAACATGTATTATGTTGCAGCTAGTAAAATATAACTTTGTCGTGAGTTGCTCTGATAAGCAACTCAAAACACAGAATTTATCCTTGGTCGCCCTCTTACCTATATGCAAGTGTCCATGTCATTTTCAACACAAACTGTACATGTACATGAGTACAAATATTTGATCAAATGCAACATCTGTCACAAATTGCGCGCATTTTGATGTCGGAGTGTCACCAGAAATTAACGAACACACAGTCTGAAAGTTGGTCACATATGTACTGTACTTAAACCGTCCTAAAGTGGACACTTTCTGGGTTCTCAGTCCACCCATAGTAAGAAGTAAAAGTATGCATTCATTTTGGATATGAATCGAATGTCAGTTCATATTGTTAGATAGAGATTAATATTCAGCTTTATTTATTTTCCTCTTTTCAGCCGCCAGCCCATTTAGCTTTCCATGAGAGAGAGAGAGAGAGAGAGAGAGAGAGAGAGAGAGAGAGAGCATTATCTCATCCCGTCCGTAATTTCGCAATAAATAGTTTATTTTATGAATAACTTTAAATAAATCCATACATTTTATGAGGCCTATCTATGTATTAATCAACTGAATTGTTTACGTCACTATACAGAATTAATGGAATGTACATTATCATTCATTTAAATAGAAAAAAAAATCTCTGTTCGACAGCTCTGTATAGAAGATATCCGTCTCCCGATTTACTTCTGGTACTTGCAATTTCGTGGCCCCTGTTTAACATATATGTACAGATGATGTCGGATAGGGACCGCCGAACTACAAGTACTGCTGAAATAAATAATAAACTGCTTTATAAAAAAATAAACAAATGAAAAACACGAAGACAGATGCTTTGGGCGACACTTTCCCTTTTTTATAAATTTTTTTTTTTTTTTTTTTTTTTTTTCGTTAATACTTTCAACTTTTTTTTTTATTGATGGGATAAAGGAAATTTTCACAGATAGGATAGAATTTCGTTGGCATCTGTATTAACAAATAAAAATTGAATTCAGATACTAAAAGTTATAAACAAGGACGAATAGAATATAAATGATTTGTCCTGATCTGGTCTAATTAAAATATTTAATTTATTTGTTTACGCTTTTATTTATTAACATAGGGTGGAATCTCATGGTTCATCAGTTTTCGATGTCTATTTAGAATTTTAATTAAATTTAGATAATGAAAAACCCAATACATGTTTCTTATCTCACTATTTCTCACCGGTTTAAGACTTTCAGTTTCTTCCTTTGTACCGATAACAATTATCTATTAAATCAATAATTGACTTCGACAGTCTCGACTTGATTGGTTGAGTGAAGGTATTATCTCGGGTCAAGAGCTACGATTGGTCTGTCACGCCCCCTCGGAAATGAAACATATTTTGAACATTTATTCTAACTTTACCCATTTATATTGTTTCAGACCGAGCAGAGATTGAAGTTTATTATTAACAAATTACGTTCTGTGAGAGCTGGCGGTAAATAGTTTGTTTTATGAGATTAATTTGCAACGCAAACTTGCGGAAATTCAAGCCGAAAAGAGCACATGGTTTATACAGGGTGTAAACAACTTTGTAAGAAACGTGGTCGTGACGTTTAAGTTTGCATAATTTATTCATAATATTTTAAGTCTATTGGCTGATTCCATACATAACTGAACGCGTCTATATATCCTGGTTTAGTTAAATTGTTGTATTCATGCGCGAGGAAGAAGGACGCTTTCAGATCGATAGCGTATAAGTGGACGACAAGCATACTTTCTGTGTGTTTTTCTTTTCTACACTGATGTCAGTTGCTATTATTCCTAGCATGAACTGAAAAGTAGGCACCATCTGTAAGGGCCATATATAAGCAGGATTAATTTACCGAATCAACTTTATCCAGCGGATTCACAATTTGAGTGTATGCACTACGGTCAAGCCTTTTTACAGTGTACATTACATGCGAGAGACGGTCTCACGCCCTTCTGCTCTTACGGTACCCGACTATCCCAGGGGCTTCTCAGAAACCCACGGGACTTACGACCATGGACGTCCTTTACGGTGGCAGCGACCAAAAACTGTGCGATTTGGAAGAAGAAATGAATGACTTCTTGGACCAGGACGTATTTCCGTCTCCTACTTCGACGGTGAGTGTTACTATCTTTCACATGGATTCGTATCGGCCTACTGTTATTTTCTCCATATGGGGCGTGTATACACTGCAAAAAATTTTCAGAATACCGAATTAGGTTATAAGTTCGACACATTTAAGTGCATTAGTACCATTTAATGCTATATTTGTTAAATATAAAGCCATCGTTTAGACGGAATTTAATGGGAAATTCAGGCACAGCTTTTTGACATGTATGTACTTCCTCACGTTTCTCACGAGTTTTACAGTAAACGCCCATTTCTCTGTCACGCGCTACTGGTCGGTTATTTGTCACACCCAATAATTATCTTACCAAGGGTGGAGAAGATGGATGTATACCCTTCTAGTTTTTGGGGCGGAGGTGGGCATTTTTATGAATAATGTTAATACATAAAATAGGTTACTATTAAATTAAGTATATCATAGGGATGGGATGCATTTCCAAATTCAACGAATTTATCTAGTGAACGGTAGTTTGAAGTGCGGTTATATCCGAGGAGGCTTACATGAAGTAAACTTGGTATCATTGTAGATTAAAAATGCCCCCCCCCCCAAAAAAAGGCACCCGCACCCCCAGACAAAACAAACATATTTACAAAACGATTGACGTTTATTGATATGTAAATAATCACATGCATACAGATTCTTTTAGCTAACCGGCGTTACGTTCGCAGGCTTGATTCAGTTGAAACGTTGGCACATGTTACACATAGTTAATTCATGGCCCATATACATTGATGTTTTTTTATGGCAATGACCTGCTGTGCATGTATCATTTTATTCGTTGGTTTGTATTGGTGCATGCGTTCACCCATGTGATCATCGGAACTACATTACTTCCTTAACTATCAAACAGTTAATCCCTTCATATATCTCCGAGTTATTTTTTACACCTGCGAAATTGGCAAACAGCCTGAACCAATAAAGTCATAATTTTCCTTTAAGTAAAGTAAAAATCCAACGCTATTTATAGCAGTTTGAAATGATCTCATTGTAGTCAGAAAATGCCCAGTATATTAGGGAAACAAATTTTTGTATATCCTATACCAATTTTTTTCCTTCAGATATTTTGACATTTTCTTACTAAACTGATATAATTTTAAAGACATGCTTTTTGTAATGCGGATCTCAAGACGAGAGTATAATTAAATTTATTACGACACCTTTGAGAGGCGTATAATACCGAGATTCTTTCTACTCTTTTGCCGATATAAGGTAATCTTTATTTAAAATATTAATGTATATATTATACAAAATATTTGTTCAGTTGATAATGAAGTTTTTATTCTGTGTGAAATAAACAGCGAATTATAATTATATCAGATAAGGAAGCATATCAACACAATGCTTTAAAAAAGAAAACCATTTACCACCCAGTTTTTCGTAATTTTGTGCGTTGTTATTTATATTTATTTGAGAAGATTTATGCTTTATTGTCAGGAATTACTTTTAGAAGTGAAGTGTGTGTGTGTGTGTGTGTGTGTGTGTGTGTGTGTGTGTGTGAACAATCAAGCAGAAGTCGGACATTGTGAGACAAAGAAGATGGACCGGTCATACTGTTCAAGGTCATATGTAATTAATATAGGTCATCATAAATCGGTGTATCATAGCAGTGTCTGGATCATACATGCACCGAGTCGTCTATGTATAATCAACCAGACGTGACGCTTCTTGCCGGTATAGGAATTGAAAAAGGAGCGTGATCGTCTGCGGTACTCGTATACTATTAAAAATATAGCAAAATGTAGTTTTAAATATATAACCTGATCAATTATCAGGGACGGTCAAGGCCAGCAACTACATACACGACGGTTCGTCATGAATTTTCCAGGTAGAGCTGGATTATTTTGGGAAATAGCTTTATGGCGTTTTGCTGGGCTAAACATGCAAGTCATTCATACTGGTACCCGATGTTTACCTTGTGTTTTTGGATACTGCTTTTCTCTGACGCAGATACCTGTAACGTCAAAAATCCACACTATGAATTTCATCTAAATTTAGTCCAGCTCGTGTAAAAAGATAATCAGCTATGTAGGGCACACAATCAAGGCTAATTTGTTATATAACCAAGGAAAATGTAAATGGTAACGTTTTCGTCTGTTAGCTGATTTGCATGTTGTTTTATTTTGGAGTGGTGGGAGGTATGTGTACATAAGAATTCATTGTCGTACGTATTTTAATAATTAATGTAAAATGTAGTTGTGGGCTTGCGTTTGTAATTTTACGTAATTAGTGCAGATGAGACTAAGAGAGGACCATGTCATTGCCTGTCTGTCCATCTACATAATTCTTTTGGAGAAAGCAAATTGATCCATTGGGAGCAACAAATGTCGTGTTCAGTAAATTGTCAGGTCGTATACTGCTAGAAATGGGAAATCTGTACG
>JAECUM010052929.1:0-14348 GCA_016617855.1 Megalonaias nervosa
CCTTTATTTGAATAAATCGATATTACGTGTAGTGAAATAACTTTCAAATATTGTACACTGCCCAGGTCGTATCGCTTAACATTTACATTGCTTCTTGATTTTATTTGTGACGTCATGAGGTTTTATTGCACGTTTTGGGTACATGACAATTATGCTATTGGTATAGTAGTCATTAAAGCTGCATCTGCGGTCAGCATGGACAAAGTATAATTCAGCGAAGTAAAGTATGTTGACCCATAACACGCTCCAACGAACACCTAATGGGGTAATGGAAAAATACATTAGAACATTGAACCTACAAACTGTGAACAATTTAAATTTGCATTTTATTTTCTCTTTAGGCAAAAAATTATTGTTATTTTCTGTTTACTGCAATGTGTGACTTATTCACCCGTTTGTTCAAGTTTCCCATCTGTTTCTGAAGGACAGCAAGGTTCATTTATTATTCTTTTGTTTCATTTTCATCCATCGAGCTTGTTATTTCATGTTTTACTCTGTTCTTAACTTTGTCAGATTATTCTCCTCTATGTTGTTAATTTCTTCTCCTTTTGGCAATCCTTCAGTGTATTGTCTTTTAGAGACTTGATGTCACCACTTTCTTCCTCTCCCCTGGCCTGTGATTGAGACCTTTCTGTCCATCAAAGGAATGAGTTTTAATTTCATCACTTTTCTTTCTGTTCAGCCTTCTGGACTGCAGCTTCCAACGAATAGATTTTGAGTGAAGCACGTTAGTGTAAATTTCAGTGCAATGAAGATGGCTGGGCTTGGTTCTTCAAATTTTATTAAAGCGGATTTGAGAATAACGACACGTGTGCACTTTCCTTAGGATTTATCTACAGTGTTTATCAACGTTACAATGTTGCAACCATGTCGACGATATACAGCAAGGTATATGCGATTACTCAAAGACTTCATGTGAAAATGATACACAATTCTAAAATGCATCTATGTTCGACTGTTCCAGCCTATATACATATCTAGCAAGTAAAACCCACTAAGCTGAATTTAAAATTGACAATTTATGTAAGTAGATTTTAAAAGCAGTGTGACAAGATCCACATTGGCAAATGACTTGCAGCCAGCTTGGGGTTGTCGGAATGCCTGAAAAGGCATAAAAAAGCCATTTGAATATATCTTACAAAACATTCATGTGCATATATACAAGCAGGAGAACTTACTAATTGAGGTAGAATCTATAATAGAAGAGATCCAGCTTGTCCTTGACAGCTTGCCAAAATTCCCTGTCAAACAGAATTGTCTCAACATGAAAGTCATTTTCCATCCACACACAAAAATCATACCATTCCAGTCCCGTAACTGCCAACTGCATTTGAACCTGGTAGTAGTAGTTGTGGTTTTTCTTCAATTTCAAGGCATCGTTAGAGACCGCAAGGTACTTCAGAGATAGTAAAGTGTCTGCAACTGGACATTTGATCTCCAACAAACCATAAGGGGGGGGGGGGCTGTTGGGGTTGTAGACGTTATGATCAGGAATTGCAGCTAGCCAATGACAAAATGGGCTCACAATTACGCCACTTGGGTACAGATTAACACTGTCATCCATTCTCTAGAAGAAAAAAGAAAACAAAAACTTGAAAACAAACCAAAATCACACATCACACTAATTTAAAAGGTGGTTTTGTTTCTTCTTCAAATAAAATGTTCTTACACACTGGGGTGTCCTTTAATGCAATACAAATTATTTTGTTTGATTTCTTAAGCAGATTCTACACATTTGGTTGTTGAAAAATCATTTAAGAAGGATAAAAATCGGATAAGGTTTTTTTTTGTAACTTTACAGCATACTCAGTTTATATTCCAAAAAACAATCCTAAGTTAGGAACACACACTGCCCTGGAATGTTTATTTAAAGAAATATGATGATATGGCTAAATTGCAATGTAGATAGCATTTATGCAAGATCTGAATTTCAAGAATTTATTTTAGGTGTTGAAATATTAAAAATATCTGTCCATGTTGAATATAATTTTAATATTTTAAAACTGCACATTGAATGCAAACATATTGCTTTGGAACCTTAATGCAAAGTCTGTTAAGCTTTACTTGAAGTTTAATTGTGATTAAAGTGGGAGTTTACCTTGCTATATTCTTTTTCTGTCAACCCCTCTGATTCCAATCCATGCTTCATAGCAGCAGTGGTCACATGTCTGGCGCTTCTTAAACGTTCAGCTAACTTCTCACCATCTGCATATGAAACATTTGAATGAGAGAGAGAGAGAGAGAAATGTTTTGAACATAGGCAACTTTATCTTGCCTACAGCATGTGTTGCACAAGCCAAAACAGATCCATTATAATATTTATAATATCCTTCTACTGCACATACCTACAAATACAGTCGTGCACCTACATCGGGCATCAACTTACGTTTGAAGTTGTATGAAGCTCCATATTATGATCGTATGTGCAAAACATTGAAGTTATTATTTATTTGTTGAAAAGTAAGCCCATTGTAATGTATAATAATCTGTAGATTTCAAACTTGTGCTGTTAACAAAATTTGTGTTGAACGTTTCGGTTTACTACATATTTGCACATGAACATTAATTTCAGTGGTCTCCAGTTTTGTAACTGCATGTACACTTTAAATATGATATGATCATAATTATATCAATAAAACAATAAAAAAACTAAGCTTCACCTTTTCTGCGTTTGCAATCTCTCCAGCATTTTATGCCGTTATCCTGTCCTTTCTGATACTGTGCCATCTGGGGTCTCTGGACTGCATCCTGGTGTTTTTTTCAATTTCCCAGCTCTCTGTCTCACTTACTGCCAGAGCGTCAAACTGTACTGTTTGATTCTCAGTCAACACTGTCACAACATTACTTGTCATCACATTACTACTGGGTAATTCTATAAATGTGTCAATGTCCATTAGATTTAATATATAGTCGCTGCACATTCTTTGCTGGTAGATCAAAATGCTTCCCTTCACAAATTTTCCATAAGGTGTTAAAACCTGTTGAGAATCAGAACCACTGAACTTTTATTTTGTGTGCTGTAGAGAAAAAGGACACTCAAGATAGGACGTAAATCAACTTACGTTTAAGAGAATGGACAGATCCCTCACTGTAATACTTGAATCCTTTTGTCATCTGTTCCTTCCCTGAACTGCTGAAATGCAAAAGAAATATCTGGCAAACAGCTCAGATCGTTACTCGATTTACAGTAGGACGCCATATTTTTTCTCGATCTGCCTAGATTAGCCTCGTTTTCACGATACATTAATATTCATGAGGATCTCATTAAGAATGGTCTATACGGTCTGCTTCTTCGGAAAGAGAAGGAGAACTCCTTGGTGTCAACTCGGCAGTCAAGCAAAACCTCTGTCTGTTTCCTGCTGCTGTTGTTGTTGATGTTGTTCTCTCTGCTGCTTCTGAAGTCTATACTTTTCTGTCCACTCTTCTTGTTCTTTCTTGATTTCCTCTCTGAAGAGTTCTTCTATCAGGTCTTCGGTCACTTTCAACATCCTGACATTCTCTATCTCTTCAGGCTTCGGTATCAAATTTTGCCTGACACGGTGTAAATTCACGTAAGCTTCGTTCAGCTTGTTTAATCTTGAAGGCATCTTCGTAGGTGGACGAGTCAACCATGGATGGCCAGACTGTTATTATTAAGTTTGGATTAAAGTGGCTTTCGTACATTAAATACATGCTCCACTGGTTAATTCCTGCTCCGCAGGATGTTAATCATTCATTGAGGAATGGAATCAGTGCCACATTCCTCAGGCGTTAATGCACTCAAGGAGTGCTGTTAATTTAAGTTCCAAGCTGCTTGAATGTTAGGCTTTCATGATTGGGGATAGTCCCAGCACACACGCATGTTTTACAGTCCAGATCTAGCATAGGGTGAGTGGGAATAGTACCATCACTTACGCACGTTTTCGGTTTATAGCGAGATTGGAATTGGTGCGCGCATTGCACGCTTATTGGTGTCCGGTCGAGGAAAAAGGGTGGCGTAGACCAGGAAGGGAGGCGCCAAACCGCAGGATGGTGTCTGTTGTTTCCAGGGTATTGGTCTAAAGTTGGTCGTCTTGAACGGACTAAGAATTTTGAATAGGAACTCGGTGCTGTTTTTTTCTTAGGGTTATATTGAGGGATTAAGTGTTAAGTAGAAACCTCAGATGGCAGCCTGTTTGATACCAGTATTTTTTCACCTTGTGTGACTAGCCCTGATGGTCCTGGGCTTAGACCACCTTATATGAGATATCGTTTTGGGATCTTACTGTATGTGCTTTATTTTGGGGCCAATCGGTCATGGGGTGTTTGACCTGTGATTATTTGGGACCGATCACTTTGTGTAGATTAGGTTTTGCCGCCTTGTGCAGCGGGGACTGATGGTCATTGGACTTTTGACCACCTTGTATTGTCTATTTGGATCCATATTGTTCTATTCTACTCTAATTATGTAGTAGCCTTGTGTGGCGGGCCCTGATGGTCCTGGTGTTCGGACCCCCTTATTCTGTTGTTATAATGGTTTGACTGTCATCTTTTGGTTGAAAGTTAATAGAATGATTGGGTTAAAGAATGAGTCGGTTAGCAGGTTATTTGATAAGGAGTAAGTGGAGAAGAAGAAATGGGGTATAGACGTATAAGACATTTTTTTTTTTTTTTTGAGAGAGAATTTGATTTAGGTGGTTTGGCTTACGGCTATTTATTTTCTGGAAGGGACAGGCGCTTTTGCTGAATAATCAGGTCCCGGATCGACATATCAAAGGCGTCCATCCCATGGTTTGAGCCGTTTTATTGTTTAACATATTTATGTGTATCCCATTGATTTGGGGGAGGACAAGTGTTTTTGCTGAATAATCAGGTCCCTGTTGACATATCAAAGACACCTATCAAGTGGTTATGCCATTAGGTACTATAGATTTAGTTCTTATTGCGATTTATTTGGTCTAGCGGCTTTTGGCGTTGTTTGCCTGACAGTGTATATTAATGGGGCATTAGATTTTGTCTTTAAGCCCGGTTTCATTTAAATAGTTTATGATGTTTCTATAGGTTGTATTTAAGTTGGTGTTGTTTGTTTCTAGGAACTCTGGCTATGTTATTAGGGATCCAATTTCTTTTTGAGCGTTTTGGAATTTGTTTCTGGCCAACTGATGTTTAGATCAGTTATTGAAAATATGATGGATGCCTTCGACGGTGCGGCAGTTGTAGCAGTTGATGTTAGTGGGTTTTGGTTCTAAATATTTACCAAAGCTGCCGGCTAGTTTTGTTTTGCCAGTCATAATTCAATTTAAATTTTTTGGTCCGGGCTGTTAATCTTGGGTGGTTTAATGGACCTATTTACTCCCTTTAGGATGGAGTATAACTTTCTGCCCTTGGGAGTAGCATTCCAGTATTCCAGCCACTTATTGTTAATGAATGTTTTAACAAGGCTTTGTGCTTCTGTGATACTATATTTTAGTTGGACCGGGTTCGGGTGTCCTAATTTACTTTTAGCGACTTTGTCTGCCTGTTCGTTGCCAGGGATTCCTATATGCGATGGTATCCACACAAATTCCACGAGCTGGTTTTTGGTGGATAGTTCTTTAAGCAGATGGTAAATCCTGGCAAGGAACGTTTCTCCTGATTTAATGTTATTTGATTTTATTGATATTATTACACTAAGAGAGTCGCTAATGTTTACTGCTTTTGGGATGTTGTTTTCTAAGACCCAGTTTTTATAATTCATTGATAGCCCAGAATTCAGTAGTGTATTTAGAACAGTGGTCTGGTAATCCGGTTCCCATTTGTATGTTGAGTTCTGGGATTGCCACTGCTGCTGCTGTTTTGGGTGGCTCGGGTGTTTTAGATCCATCGGTGTATATTTTAACGAAACTGGAGTAGGTGTCTAGTATGTCTATTGTAATATTTGATTTTAGTTGATGCTCCTGTTCCAATTCGTTTAAATATTCGGTGGTGTTTGGTTTTGCCAATGCGAACCCAATCGGCAAATTCCAACACTCCACCTTTCTTGGGGACAGTCACCGTCGGGGACGTACCAAACAGACTCTCGAAGACGATCACTTCGTTGTCGGGAGTCACTTCTTGGGGGGCACGTCCGATGCTTCGATGGTAAGATTGGTTGTACGCTTGGACCAGGTGCGGTAAGACGTCGATGTACTTGAGAGTATGTTGATGCGTAAAATATTTCCACATGCGTTCTTTCAAGGTGCGTTGAAAACGTTCCACGATGCTGGCTTTGGTTTCGGGATTCTAGGTGGTGAAAAATTTAATGTCGCGTTTCATTAATTCCTTTTGGAAAGCTTGGTTCAGAAATTCAGTGCCTTTGCCGGTTTGCCATCGAAGACGGTGACGACCGCTTTGTTTCAACACAAGTTGGAAGATTCGCACTAACTCACTGCTCGATTTCGAAGTCAATGGCACGACCCAGGCAATTTGGAAAAGATGTCGATGACACAAAGCAAATATTTGTAGCCGCGATTGTAGGTGGCCAAATGAGAGACATCGGTTAATTCAGCTTTCCACTAATGATCTATGCCCACCACTCGGGTACGACTTCTGGAAACTTTTCGTCGAATGGGTTTGTGCAAGGTATACGTGGCTTGTTCTTGTAACCATCGTTGCACTTGAGGTAAACGGACACTTTTCAGTCGAGTTTTGGCAGCAAGATACAATTTCTGAACTCCTCCGTAACCTGCAGGATGGGATTGATCGTAGTAAATGCTGGCTAGCATCTTCTCCATTTTTTAAATAAGTTATCCACTCTTCGCTGATGCTTTTCTGGATGGGGCAAGAGGGTAGTTTAGAAACGGCTTTACGTATCCGATGTGCCACGGGAGTAGAAGTGAAAGGTAGTTTTGGCGGTGGTGGTGGTAATGGGATAGCTTTGGTCTTCTTTTCTTATTCCACTTCTGGTTTCCCTTCTTTCTTTTTGACTTCTGTCGAAGGAGGAGTGGACAGCATCTTTTTAACCCAAGTTTTAAGTTCTTCTCGTTGGAGTGTAGGGGAAGGGGTCAACAAGGACGCTACAATCTTACTAGGGATGGGAGCTGCTGACGGTGTTTGAAAAACTTCTCGTGCCTCTTCTTCCTCAGGCATCCGTGGGGCTGCATCTGTCTTGACCGCTGGGGGTGGGGTGGGGGTGGGGTGGACCTTTCATCAGGGTCTTAAAATCTTTCAGAGTTGGGAGAACTATTTTGTCTGAAGCTTTCTGGTGATAGAGTTGCAGTCGTTTCAACAGTTGACAGTACCGTTGCGATTTTTCAATTTCTGACAACTCGCTGCGATCCATCAATGATTGCAATTCGTGTTGTAACTGGGACATCTCGGTCAAATGAGGACCGGGAGGTAAATGCGGTGTCCTGTGTTCCTGTCAACGATGGTATTCCATCCATCGTTTGTAAGGCACTAAAGCCAGTTTTCGTCCTTCCATCTGATTTCAATGGTCACTTCTGAGATCTTTTGATTCCAGAGTTCCCTTTTATCTTCTTGACCCTTTTATCTTGGAGCTATGGCGGGTAAAACACTTCCCAATATACCTGACATGGGTGCCGCCACTGCTTTGATAAGAAGTCCTAACTGGGGTAAAAATCCTACGCGTTGCACCAACATCGTTTTATTTTGACGAATGGGTATTTTCTTTTGGACCATTTGGCGAACAACGTGTCGATGTTTGGAAGCATTCTTTCTGATGGTTAGACAAAGGTATCGTTCCTTTCAAGACATTCAGAAAACATTCGCTCACGGTATCGATGACGTCTTTGGAAGCTGTTTGAATGAGTTTTTCTCGCATGGGTGGAGAAGCTTTGTAAAACCTTGTTTCGTATAGCATCTGAGAAGAAATTGCCCATCGTATCCCGAGAAATTGTGAGCCATCACCGTAGCATGGCGAGGACAATCTCCGTACTGTTCGATGTCCTCTTGGCTCCACGTCTCGTCGGTAGGGTTTACGACGTATTGGGCGAATTCGGCTAGCGTGTTCGGTCCCCGAAAGAGTTTTTCACGTCCTCCAGGAATCTTGCTGCAGTGTGGGCAACGACTAAAGAAAGGCTCTTGGATGCACTTCTTGCACGCTCGGTGAGCCACGCAGAAATTAGTAATGTGAGTACCGGTCTCTTGCATGCATTCGAAATCGATAAAGATGAAATTGCCTTTCTTCTGGTCATCTTCTTCCTCTTCATGTTTGGAATGGTATTTTCGAATGTAGCATTCGTGTTCCAAGTCCAAAATTTGGTGACAAATGTGACATTGCCTCTTTCCTGAACATACATGAGCCTTGGTAATATTGGTACGTATCACGTGTCCACAAGTAGGGCACAATCTCAGGAGTTGACAAGCACTTTTCCGTTGTGAACCTTGCTTCTTCAAATGTTGTTGGTAACAGATTGGACTGACAAAAGTGAGCTGACAAGCAGAGCAATGCACTCGTTACTGTGCTTCGTCCAGCCATGGTTTTAGGAGCCAAACATCCTGAGCATTTCTATCCACAATGCTTGTGTTGCTCTCGATTGTTAAAGCCATAGTTATATTCCTCACAATAATAACCGTATCCCAGTAATGCAGTGATACTGGTAATGGTATCAAAATGTTCATCGTGATGATAAGCGTGAATGTATTTTCTGTCTTTGAAATTTTGCCTCGAAATAGCAGAGGTCCACGCACTTCTTGAGGGTGCACTTTCAAGGTGTAGCGTGGAGCTAAGACGTCTTGCAATTTTTTTTATTTCAGGAACGCCACAGGGCGTATCTTTAGATAGCCCCGCTTTCTGTAACAGGAGTTCTGATTCTCTTCGTTGTTTGGTTCGGTTAGATTTTCAAATCTTCTCACAGTCTCTTTTCCATTCTGCCGTCTCGTTCTTTTCGGCATATGTTCGTCCTACTACGATCGCACGGACTAAACACATCTTGTCTTGAGTATTGTTAATTCGGACGAGGCTCGTTTTGGTGCTGCAAAGGTCGTCTACCATTAACACCCTTTTGCCTCCGGTCCCTTGGGGAAGAGAAACGTAAGTCATGAACAGTGTCGCATTCCCATCCGTGATGTGAAACTTGTAGTTTGATTGTTGCACGTGTTGAATCTTGTTCATGACTTTGGACGGCGTCTATTCTGCTGAGCTGTTAAACTCGATCCAAACGGAGGACTTCAAACTGTCATGATGAATGGAAAGTCTCAAGCGATTGTCTTCTTTGGCTTCACATTATTGTCTGAGTGTTCTTAACAAAGAATCCCATAGATCGGTGATGAACCCCTCTGCTTTCTCTAACGGTACGTCGGACTTTGAAAGTTTTAAACTTCAAAGTGTACGTGTAGCCTGTGGTTCTAAATTTTCTAGAGGAGCGTTTGTCCGTCTTTCGAATGTGAAAGTACTTTTCAGGGTTTACTGGTGGTGGTGGTGAACTTTGGTTGGGTGTAGACTCTCTGGGCCTGGATTCTGGCTCATTCATCTCATCTTCAAAATCTCTGGCATGAATTTGAGCCAAGACTTCAGCTAATGTGCGAGGCGATAAGTCACGTTTCTGCCTCTTACTTTCTTCTACTTTCTTCACGAAATGATGCGATCGTTTCATCTTGACTGCAAAAAGTCAAATGACTACATTTGAAACGCCATGGACACCTTTATATCCATGTGAGACCAGTGAATATATAAAGGGCTGGTGCCTTCCCTCCCAGTATTCATTTGACTCTCAAGTCGACCAGCACGATGGAAGAGCCCACACAGATCGAACTTCTGATCAGAGCTTTGCAAGGTGTCATACGAAAATTTTCTTCAGACAAGCCGACGGACTACTCCCCGTCCTTTCGAGATAAAAGTCAAGATACTTGCTGTATCGCTCAGAAGAAAGGGCATTAGGCTACAGAATATCCAGACCGTAAAAAAAGCAAGACCAGTGTCAAAAGAGACAAAAGTCAAGATACATGTTATCATTGTCAAGAGAAAGGACATTGGTCTTCAGACTGCCCTAAGAAACAACAGGAGCAGAAGGAAGAAGAAGAAGATGTGCCCTCGGCAAAGAAAGAACCCCGACACGTTCAGAAAGAGAAGAAAGAGAAGAAAAGAAGACGAGAAAAAAGTGAGGAAGAAGAGGAGGAAAAACCTGTGAAAGTGAAGAAATTCAAAAACCAGAGAGAGTGAAAAAAAGACACAGAATTTTTTAAAAGTGTTGTGTTGTGTTGTGAATTAGATTGTAAAATTTGTACCAGAATAGACCAGACAGAAAAACGTAAAAGTCTCCTTTTTTTGATTTTTAGAATGATAAGGACCTACACTCACGCACTCACACACGTACATCATAGGGTAAAAAAAGGGATTTTGAGTTTTAATTGATTTTGGCAAAATGAATAATGTCTCTTAGTTTCTGTCATGTTTTAAAAACAATGTCGCATCGATTCACTGCACATAGACGCTAGCGCACCTAGATAGGGAATGTGACGTCACAGGTAGCTCTCTTCGGATTGGAAGACAGACTCCGCGCAGTGATTGTATTTTGTAACGCGTATTGGGATTGGTGAAAAATCTTAATCCGTTTCGATCCCCTCTTCCACTATATATAAACTCGTTAGACTTCATTTCCTTCACCTGTTCTCGTCAGAAGATGTGGACAAACGTTGAATCCTCTACTCTCGTATCGTCGATGCTGTTCCGTACGGACTTACCCATGTATGTTAAATCATCATGGACATCATCTGGATCACCAAGACGAGCGTTTGGAAAAGAAGGATCTATGTGGAGAGACAAGGCTGTCTGAAGCGAGTCCTCATCTACGGACCAGAGGTTAGACGAAGTTTAAGAAAGAGAAGAAGACCTATGCGATGCCCTCTATGTTAACGGAATGGTGTTAACATAAAATCCAAAGGCCCTTTTCAGGGACACTCCACTGCCACGAAAAGATTTACTCTTTCTTGCCTAAATATTTTTTAATTGTCTAATTTTAAATGTGATAGATTGATGTTCATCAATCTATGGTTGTGTTGTATATGTCGATGTCTCTAACAATGTTTTTATGTCTCTGTCTCTATTTTATTTGTCCCTACCTAGGTAGCCGCGTGTATTCAGGTCAGTCACTTGCAACATTGTTGCCAGTACCGTGACGTCATCCCACCTGGTCCATTCCTATCTAGTGCCCCAGATAGTCCCACAATGTTAAACTCCCATATACTGCCCCAGATAGTCCCACAATGTTGAACTCCCATATACTTCCCAAGATTGCAAACCCCCCCCCCCCGTTTTTCCTCATATGTTCTCATTTGCGCCAGAGTATCCCACGTCACTACTTTTGTCATTAGGAGCGTGCATGAAATGTTATCATGTTTTGTAAGGAAAAGAGAGATGCATTTAACTTCATCAGTAGGTCATAATTAAAGAATATACAATTTTACTTATAATTATGATACTGTGGTTCTGTCAATGAACATGCTTTTCAGAGACAAATAGGCGTAATACAGTCCATCAAATTCTTTACAAGCATTATCATTAACTCAAAGTGATGTGTAATTTGTGTGGCCTAACCAATTCTCAATAACTTTGGCTTTCCTATCAATGAATTTTTCAATTTGAAGTCATACAGCCTGATAAAATCAGCGAGCTGCCATGGTTTGTGCCCTCAAAGCAAATTTTAATGCTTTAAAGCATATATATATATATATATATATAGTAGTATATATATATATATATATATATATATATATATATATATATATATATATATATATATATATATATATATATATATATATATATATATATATATATATATATATATATATATATATATTGGAAGATACTATTAAAATACCACAGAAATTATTCACTCTATCAACTTAATTTATTCATCGTTGGACAATATTAATAATCACTCCAATTTCTTTGCAAGTTACTGTTTTTTCCAGCATATTGTCAATTATATTCTATTTCCGGACGTATGTCCAAGGTTTGTGCCCATGGAATAAAGTCCACTTGACGTAAAATGTCAATGTAACAATTAGGCCGATGTGTATAAATCAATCTGTCTATGTATTATTACAATAATTGCGTCTATGATATATTTTATTTTTTAAAGGCATCTTGACTGCAATAAAGCGTTTTCAAACAATCAGATAATGGTTAAATATTTTTAAAACATGTTGCATTTCTTAATTTCTTTGTGATGATATTCAATAAAATTATCATATTTAAATACAACGAATTTGTGAAAATTGTTTCATTATATCACAATATTTCAATGAAAATTTCATTCTGTATAGTTTTTGCTGGATTCATTTTTTTCAAGCAACATGCAAGTACACGTAATAGTAACCAAGATTTTCAATTCCCTTGCTGTCTCATAAATGCTCTGTTGTGGGTTTTCCGCTAACAAAAGGTTGTTGTTGTTGCTGTAGGGCTTAACGCCATTTTTGAGCACACGATAGGCTATACATGGCGGCCAGTATTAATGGTGGAGGAAGAAACCGGGAAATCCCCAGAAAGAACCACCGACCCACGAGAAGCTACTGGCAAGCTTTCTCACATATCCACATTCGCCGAATCCGAGACTCGAAACTCACGCAGACAGAGGTGAGATGGCAATGATCCGCAACGGAGAGCGCTTTAGACCACTCGGCCGCTCGGGGCCCCACTAACAAAAGGTAAAGAAAATAAACATATTAACAGCGGCCGTGGTTTGAACAGATAACACTCATTCCGGGCCACAACTTTGTGGCAAATATGGCATAACTTAACTTGGATATTTTTATTATTTACTATGATTTGCATTTTAGTAGTATTCAAATATACGTGTGTCCAATATGGTTTAAATCCATCACTCTTAACGATCACATGGAATTCCAAATCTGGTAAACAAAATGAAATTAGTATATGCATATTATGTTTAGTGTACATAACACTAAATCTGAACACAGGTGTAGATAATCTATATTACTCAGTCAAAGCCACCATTTTCCGTTGCATCTGTGCTAGTCTATTAGTATGCGCACAATCATTGACATAGCAGACCAATATATTTGACTTGGACCTTTCTTAGTTCTCTTTCGAAAAAGTATATATTTTGAATAGTTCATCTACGATGAAGATTTATCTATTTTCACTTTATATATCGATACTCTTTCTATAGTATAATTCAAAATTTGAATGAAATGTATCACATATGTAGCTATCTCGAAACTATACTGTTTTTCAGAGACGTTATTTATTCTTCAGATGTGGCAAGCCAAACTTTAAATTTTTTAAAACTGAAGTAAGTTTGGTTTGTTAAAAAAAAAAAACTCGTAAACGAAGTTACTTTTACTACTTTCTGGCCCGTCCAGTTTAGTATTTGTTTTACTTAGCGAAGGAATGTGAATGCTGTTTAATGAAGTCTTACAAGTGTTATTTTATGCAAAAGTGGTATATAGATGTAAAGACGTTATTTATATCTCACCCCATAAATAAAGACTTATTGACCTGCTTAACATAAAAACGATGTCAGATTGTTCCTTTTGAACAAAACATACTTTTGGAGGATACATCTACCATCTAGAGAGCATCCATTTTGATGGTACGAATATGCCGCACAGGAATGAATGAATGATGATGATTATATCTATCTATCTATCTATCTATCTATCTATCTATCTATCTATCTATCTATCTATCTATCTATCTATCTATCTATCTAGAATCATCATCATTCATTCATTCCTGTGCGGAATGAATGAATGATGATGATTCTAGCTCAAGGTGTACCGCGCAGTAGTACTACCCTCCCTCTTGTACGCCTGTGAGACATGGGCGGTGTACAGTCGCCATGCAAAACAGCTGAACTCCTTCCACATGCGCAGCCTCAGAAAACTGCTCCACCTCAAATGGCAGGACAAGCTTCCTGACACAGAAGTCCTCCAGAGAGCAGAGATGACAAGCGTCCATGCCATGCTCAGAAGGTCACAACTCCGCTGGGCTGGTCATGTCTGCCGTATGCCTGATGAGCGCCTCCCAAAGAGACTGTTCTATGGGGAACTCGCTGAAGGCAAGCGTTCCCGAGGAGGCCAAAAGAAACGGTTCAAGGACACGCTCAAAGCCTCCATGAAGTCCTGTGGCATTGACCCAGACAGCTGGGAGCAGCTTGCCGAAGACCGCGCTGCCTGGCGTCACCAGATCAACTCAGGCGCAGCTGCATTTGAAGAGCACCGGATCAACGAGGCCAAGCAGAAACGCCAGCAGAGGAAGAGCAGAGCCAGCGCCGACCTTCAGTCCATCCAGCCCCCGGCAATTCCCTGTCCTCATTGCCCTAGACTCTTCAGAGCACAGATTGGCCTCACCAGCCATCTGCGCACTCACAGACCAGCCCAGATCTGAAGTCATGGTCGTCTTCGAGACCGAAGGACGAACATCATCATCATATATATATATA
>JAECUM010052932.1:0-28179 GCA_016617855.1 Megalonaias nervosa
ATATATATATATATATATAGAGAGAGAGAGAGAGAGAGAGAGAGAGAGAGAGAGAGAGAGAGAGAGAGAGAGAGAGAGATTTAGTTCCCAAATGACGTCATCGGCAGCCAAATTTGTGGTATGCTGGCAGATTTACGGTTGAGTTTATTTGGTGTTTGGAAGTTGAAATATATTCATTGAATCTCAAGATACTGTTACACAACATACATACATACATACATACATACATACATACATACATACATACATACATACGTACATGCATACATACATATACATACATACATACATACATACATACATACATGCATACATACATACATCCATCCATCCATACATACATGCATACATACATACATAACAGAAAGCAAACCAGGATTTTTGTGTTTATCTATGTTGGTAACTTATAAGTTTATTTTGCTTCAGTGTGCCTTGTTCAAAATGGTAAATTTTTGTGGTCTCATATAGCAGAAACTGCCCATCGTGCAAGTAAAATCGGCAGAACATCATCTGCTAGTGACCTTATCGGGAAACACACACACACATATACACACACACACACACACACACACACACACACACACACACATATATATATATATATGTATGTATGTACACGTGTACGTATGTATGTATATGGTATTGTCTGTATTAAAATCCATAAAAAATGTCATCCATATTTTGCATGCCAAAGAAAATTTTGGTGCAGCACATTAAACGAAATCTCACCAAGAACCATGAAAGGAGACCATTACGCAGAGGCGGCTGTAACTGAGCCTTTTTCTCCCACAATGGCTTATGCTATTGCCGTCCTCGTTCTCTCTGAAACAGTTGATAACAGGAAGAAAGCTGACGCTCTTGATCCGTCTTCTGTGAAAAAAGGAATTTTCAAACAGGAAGAAACCTAGTTTTACTTATTGCTCATTAATCTTTACAGCATAAATAGCTGAGGTTTGGAAACGGAGAAAAAGTGATAATATAAATGCAGTAGTGCGAAAGAGCTGTGAGAGAACGGATTTATTGAAAGTAGTGTAGTTACAACTGGTAGTGATAACAGTAGGAGTAGAAGTAGCTATAGGCGCACCAGCAGCAGCATGAATAGTAGTAGTAGTAGTAGTAGTAGTAGTAGTAGTAACAGTAGCAGCAACATTAGTAATCTGTATCCCGTCAGGCTAGCTTGGATCGAGCGTATGGCCTGTTTCCTATATTATAGGTCAATGAAATTTTCAAGCTCTGCCCATTCTCTTTCGTTTACGTCAACAACTGTCCGTCTTCGCATGCCAAGGTTTCGATGTCTCAGCCCTATCTATATCTTGGCGGATCGTTCAGATATTTCAGTGCTTTGTCCTAGTGACATCTATTGGAGTTCATGAGTTGTCTCCCTTAGTATGTAAATGCCAACTAACCAAAAGCATGTAACAGCAGTACATTGTACGTCGGTCGAAAGTGGTGGAGGAGACTGACTTCAAAAGGATACTTTGTAAGTTTAACATCGAAAGTATGACCATATGTCAGAGAGAAGTCATTACAGATGTACTTGAGGAAAAGTATGTATTTGTACAAACACGGATCGGCAGTGGGAATTTCTTATTTATGAGACCATTCCAATTGTGTGCTCCCCTTGTCTCGATCTTGTAGGAACAGTGTTCAAATTTGAACAGCTTGATTTTGATTGGATGCAGTGGCACCGAAATATCTGATCGATCCGCCAAGGTATAGCTCGGGTTAACACATCGGAACCTTGGCTAGCAACGATGACATGTCTTAATACGACCCTTTATATCCGTCATCTGACCTATGGGCTTGAAATATGGGCTGCTAACGCAGTCTGTACCATCGCCGCTAAGTAAACGCCTTTCCTATCAGCGATTTACTACCCAGTTTTGGATATTATCCCTATGCTATCCAACTTCACGGGCATGCATGTTAATCGGAACATCCTCGTCCTTTTCCATCGCATGAAAAAATCTCGGATGTAAATAACTGCCCTCAAGCCCGTGGTTGTTATTATATCATAATAATTCCAATTGTTATGAATTAAACGCGTTTTCTGCAATTTGATTGGATATAAACGGTCACGTGATACTGAACTGGAATTTTTTACACATCGATAAATTCTGCGGACTAATTTTGGTTTCCTGTTTCCAGATCATTTGATGTGAAGTGAATAAATCTGCTGATCTGATGTTAGAAAGGAAGTAAATTGGAATTATAAGGATTAAATGATCATGGTTGGGTATTTATCGATGTGTAAATTTTACCTAATCACTCACAAAGTTTACATAAAGTCCTTCGGACTTTATTTACCTTGTGAGTGATTAGGTAAAATTTACACGTCGATAAATACCCAACCATGATCATTTAATCCTATAATAACTCCATAAGGGTACAATGAACATCACTAATAGAAACACACAAAAAAAAAATAGTTGCGGACAACTGTAACCAAACAAGTTCTTCAGTTATTTTATTTTTTCATTACAAAGTTTCAGGAATAATATTAAAAATTAAATGTGCATGTATTTCACTAATTGTGAAAACGTCGTCGAGTGTTATTTTCAAGACATATCGTGTAATAGAACTCTGTTCTTCGGACACCCAGCCGCATGTTGGTCAGCAAAAACGTACAAAGTTATTCCACTCATCTCGGAAAGAGATGATGATGTTCCTAATGACACATGTATGTTAACAGTCTAACAAAATAGTCTCAAAAACTTGGTCCCTTTGCTTTGTTTGTTGTGATGACTTGCTAAGGTCAATCTAATTTATGGTTTGATTGCAATTGAAAGTAGCTAACATTCTTCGTTAAAGTGTGCTAAAACATGCATTTTTGCACAACAAAGATGCCCATGCTTTTTGGTGCACTTTCATTGTAAAATCTTCAGTTTCAGAGGTGCGTGGTTTATGCACAGAATCGGAACTTTGTCGGACTTTTCCATTACATGCTACTACCCCCCCCCCCGCTCCATGTAAAGAATCGCCCTTTTTAACTTCCCTCAAGCCCATGGATTTTATTTCGTCCTAACGTTTTTAACGTCACGACTAGACGACATAGCATAACTAACATCAACGTAAGCAACAGTTTCCAGCTATGGAAATTGAATGATTTCTTCAATTTGTTCATAACAAAGTTCCATTAAAAACATTAAAATTTAATTGTTAATTTTTATTTTAAACAGCTTTCACTTTATAAGAATCACTTCACATCCATACGCGTGTTCGTTTGCCAAAAATTTACCAATTTCGGAAGCATCATTAGAATAACCTCGGAGTCTTTTTCAGAGCTTCGACGTTGTTTGACTTGCATCAGAAAGAGCAGAGAATGTTCCGAATGTTTTACGCGTGTTCAGGCTGTGTGACTAACCCACTTCTTAGGAAAATGTATTGTAAAGTATCTTAAATCGGGATCTACAGTACTGTGGAAAAAAAATTAGCCCGTGGAAAGCCGTGAAAAGACATTCGTTCTACTGGGTAAAAAGAATTTCTAGGTATATAAGACATGACAAATTCTTCTTTTTAGCTGTCGAGTATTGAAGCAATCTCTGATATTCTTCAGCTATAACAAGATTTTCGAATTAGCTCATGCGGTGCACATATCCGATGTCAGCTTGGCATCACCCCATGTTGATATAGCCATCCATATGGGCTGAGTAGAGATAACAATATTTCCAAGACAGCCACCATGGGGCCATATTTAGGATTAATTATTTTCATTAAGGACCAACTAGACACCATGAAAATACCTTGTCAAAGTTACTTTCCATTTAAAAGGAGAAGTGAAAACAATTTTTTCAAGATGGCCATCTACTGAATGTCAGATCCTTGCCATTAAAATTTGGGATGAACAAAGCTTTTAACGACGTTTTTTTTTTTTTTTTTGTGTTGATAACCCAATGCTGATATGAGCATTCATTCAGAAGTACTGATAACAAGATTTTCAAACTGGTCACGGTGGCAGATATATTAGGCATAGGATCGGCACCATTTCATTTTGGAAAAGCCAGACATAATAGAAGTCCTCCGGTCATGACAATATTAGTTTCCATTCAGGTGGAATAATGATAACAAGATTTTCAAGTTGGATCTCTGTGGCAGCGATATATGGCCTCACATTACCGCCATCTTTATTTAGAACCAGCAAGACATTATAAGAAGACTTTTAGTGAAAACCCTATGTTCATATGACCATCCGTATATTAGGAGAACAAATAACATGATTTTCAAGATGTCAACCGAAGTCCTTCAGTGAAAACCCCATGTTGATATGCCCATCCGTTCAAGAGAAGTTACGATAAGATTTATCAATGTACTGAAGTCCGAGAGCACCATTTTCATTTTGGATTGAGGAAACCATGGGATGAATGGGTGTATAATGTTTCTATGGCAATCCTGTAAGTAGTGTAGGAGGAATGTCTAAAACAAGCTTGTACTAACGGACTCACTGACTGACCATCCCATAACCTCTTCTGGTCTATTACCAGTAGAGCCAAAAATAGAAGTCAGGTTAATTTTAATCTGGCAAATTTGATTGACATAAATATATTTGTATCACCAGTAGTTTTGCTGTAATCTTTAATTGTAGATCAGAAAGTTTTCTGACAGGATCAAACGGATCATGTCCAATGTTTTCAAAGGAGTCAAACAGATCAAGTCCAATGTTTTCAAAGGAGAGATATTTACTCTTGCATTTGCAAAATATCCAACTCAAAGTTATTGCCTACACTCCACTTCATAAAATGATTCACCAATAACGTCTCCAGGGACGAAGATTCGACAGGTTCTAATTCTTAAAAGCATCTAGTTTAATAAGTCCCTTTAATATTAAGCGTTAGTCAAAACATTTACGCCAACAGTGTTTTAAAATCAAATGCAAACATTATATCGACGAGCTTGACATGTCTGATTTATTATTATGGGATTGAATAATGTAACCATGAGAGTAGCACTTGTACTTCTTCCACAATGCCGCATAAACTGATATTGTTTTCAAATAATCTTTTTCCATTTATTTCACATCATTTCTCTTTCATATTTACTTGCTAAACAAGAGATGAATTATAGGCCATAATTATATGCAATTGGCAATATCTTTATCGTTATATCGGCGCAAGTTTATAAAATATAACTTGATCAGACAGGAAATTGTTTATTTTTCGTGCGTGTCCCGTGTGAAATCGATGCTATCAGCTGCAACAGTCTTCAAGCTTCGCCGCTTGCGTACCGTATGCACTGGTTTATAGAACAGCAGAATACATACCGTCTACACTGTTTTATAGAACAAGGAGAATGTATCCCGTACACGCCGGTCTTACTGAACAATAGAAATGCTTACTCCTGTGCGAAACTTACTAGCATGCCTGAAATAGAAATGTTACTATGATTGGAGATCGTTGGTCAACGTACACCGGAGAAAATCATTTTTATACACTGCAGAAGAAAGCATGTAAATTTTCTACAAGCAAAAATAATGGAAGCAAATCTGGGTGTATCGTATTTACATTTTTAATTCGTGTGGTAGATGGGTATACACGGTTATTCAGTGTCACATATTGTGATTGAAACCCTCCTCATAGATTACAGATAATCAGTAAATATTATTGTAAACAAACAGTATATTTACCATCTAATATAAACCATGGGAAATTCTTGAATATCAAGTGTTGTTTCAAAATGCAATTTAGTTGCAACCGAAGCACATAGTTTGGACTCGTCGGGTCAGTTTAGTATTATCATTTTACATGTGTGGATTAAAGT
This sequence comes from Megalonaias nervosa, assembly GCA_016617855.1. Taxonomy (NCBI): domain Eukaryota; kingdom Metazoa; phylum Mollusca; class Bivalvia; order Unionida; family Unionidae; genus Megalonaias; species Megalonaias nervosa. Next base: position 5,755 of record JAECUM010052932.1, read on the forward strand.
TACAGCTATCCAAACATATTCTACATAATTTAATTGCGGCTATGCAAAGAAAACTCGGGGGAAATTATAACTTGACACAGGTTAGCATTGTTGCCATCATAATTTTTTAATCTTTTTATTTAGTTTGTAGCACAGGAAACATGTCAGTGTAACTGACCAACAGCTGTGAAATCGTACCCGTGCTTATATTTATGATATGGAGGGTGGGGGACGTTTAAGATATTAGAAAGGTAAAATATATATTACAAGAGAGAGAGAGAGAGAGAGAGAGAGAGAGAGAGAGAGAGAGAAGGCGTTACAGCGTCTTGCATAGGAGCAGAACTGAGGCTAGAAGAACATTATTACATCACATTTTGTCTGGAAGAGGGAATGTGAGAATTGAATGGGTTCGAGATTTACATGACATGGGCACCCTTATCCGTACCCTTCATTTGTATCTCCACAAATGTAGCCAATTATAAGATTCCAATTGATCATATTCCATGTATCTGCATAAACAAGTTTCAACCAGTGTCAATCTAATTTTCCACAAAGAACCTTGATCTGCTTAGGGCTAACATGTTCTCCGTCTGCAACCTTTTAACTCATAATTAGGAGTAATCAGGTATCGCTGCTGGGCCCTGGGGGAAGCAGATTATATTAATCAGACTGGCGTTTCTAGCGTAAATGAGTCATTTCGACTTGAATATACAAACCTTGGCATGCAGGATAACTGGAAAAAGAACGTCTTCGCAATATAGTTAGTAGTCGCATACGTTATTGTTGTTTGCTTTGGATGATGTTGGTGTTGGTAGTAATGGCAGTAGTAGTAGTAATAATAGTTGTTTGTTTTTATGATTGTGATGTTTTTATAGTAGTCGTAGTTGTTGTTGTTGTAGAGTTTAACGCCATTTTCAACACAAGATATGCTATACATAGCGGCCAGTATAAATGGTGGAGGAAGAACCCGGAAAACCACCGACCCACGACAAGCTACCGGCAAGCTTTCTCACTTACCCACATTGGCCTAACCCGAAACTCGAATCCATGCAGAGGTGAGCTGGCAGTGATCGGTAACGGTGAGCGCTTTAGACCACTCGGCCACTTGGGGCCCAGTAGTAGTAGTAGTAGTGAATTCGTGGTGGGTACCGGTGTTGCTTGAAGTAGTACAAGTAGGCAATAATAGTGGCAGAAGCAATATTAGTAACCAGGGAGATAGAGAGAGTGTATATCACCTGTATTTAAAATACGTTTATCTCATTTATATAAATATAAATTTTAACATCAAATTCACATATTTGTATCATTTGACCAGTCGGACTTGTAAGAGAGGCAGGCAGTAACAGTAATCAGATACCTTTACGGTGACATACCATCCAGCTTAAAGATCAGAAGAACTGAGTAATCAGTCTTACACAGACGCCTTATTCAAGGTACCGTAAAATAAAACAATGAAAACTTAAACTCGAGTTATTGAGCAAATGCAAGATATTAAAGTTTGATCCTGATGTTTGATGTTTAATGTTTAACCTAATCAAACAATGCAAGTCAATCATTTGTTGGCATTCAAGAATGAAAAACATACAATTATAAAATTACACGTAATACAATATCTTCTTACCTGTAATAAAATGTGTTACTTGCGTTGCCTTTTCCCAGATGTATCATTTTTTCTTTTACCACAGGTAGCTATTAAGAACAATTTCGATTTTATCTGTGTTTCCTAAACTTTATGGTATTCCGGTGTTTAGCTCAGAACAAAGAACTTCTTGAGGTATGGTCAAAGAGCTACAATACTGTTTCCAAAACTGATACATGTCCTTAACGACAGACTACAAACAGATAGAAATAGACATTAACAACAGGCTTCCAACGGATGGAAATAGACACTGACAACAGGCTGCCAACGGATGGAAATAGACACTGACAACAGGCTGCCAACGGATGGAAATAGACACTGACAACAGACTACCAACGGATGGAAATAGACATTAACAACAGACTACAAAAAGATGAAGATAAACATTAACAAAAGACTACAAACGATGGTAATAAATATTAACAACAGGGTTCCAACGGATGGAAATAGACATTAACAAAAAGACTACAAACGGATGGTCTATTAACAAAAGACTTTAAATGGATGGAAATTGACACAAGAAATCGATAATCCTCTGTGAAGAAGCTATTCGTCACATTTCATGTGTACGGAAAATTGATAAACTTCTGTTCTGAAGCTAACCTTTACTTGTGCAATATTAGCGGTACTTTTTTTCATATATGTCAATTGATAATGACGTGATATCTGATGTTGGGAGGTTTCAGGTCTGAGTTAGCTCTTTATTGCTCGATGAGTTACGAGGTATACGAATCAGCTGGCCAAAAATATAACGTTTCCATTCATTACTTTACAAAATAATACAATTGCACAATTTGGAAAACACAATTACGACGTTTCGATTCATGACTTTACAAAATAATACGATTACACAATTCAGAAAACAAAATCACGACGTTTACATTCATTATTGTACAAAATAATGCAATTACAGAATTCGGAAAACACAATTACGACGTTTCCATTCATGAATTCATGACTTTACCAAATAATACAATTACGACAAAATCTGTCTGTTTCTATCTTACTATTCAGTCGCTAACAAGACACATTTATTATCTGTATGGTGTTCCTATTTCTTAAATTAATTTGTTATTTCCACATGAAGGAACCAGGCGCGACACATTCTATTCCACATGAATGATCTGGGCAAGACATTCAATTACATACTTTTCAACATCAATGATATCTTTAAATGAAACTTTGGAATCCACACATACTTACACTATACTAAGATGTTTAGGATTACATAAGGTGATGTTACTAATGTATAGGTTTTTCTGAAGTCCAATCAAAGGAGTATGTGTTAAAGTTCTAATAAATAAGCCAGTAGTAAATTGCTATTTTCATAAGGTCTCTTTTTAATAAAAATGTTATGATAAATTTTAAGAAAAGTATAACAATGTTATTTTGTACTTTACTCGGAGCGCCACTAAAAACTTACTAGCACACGTGATTCATTTCGGGCACTTTGCATTGAACTCATCGACGACTGTATTACTGAGATCAGCTGTAAGCGACTGACATAAGTTTACTTTCTTTTTTTCGACCGCTCCGGCGGCCTAATTGGTTCGATCGTCCCCCTAGGCTGCGAGAGGTCGCAGATTCGAACCTTGGCCGAGTAATACCAAAGGCTTATACAAATGGTACTATCAGCTGCCCCGCTTGGTGCTCAGCATTATGAAGTTAGTGTTATTACTGGTCGGCCTGGAGTCAGGATAATGTGACTGGGTGGAACATGATATTACGTGTCTACGGCATGATGTTCCATTGTCAGACATCACTATCAGCTGCCACACTGCAGACATTGTAGCGATATGACTCGAAATATTAAAGCTTCGTTGGAAATTCCAAAACACAACACAACACACTCATTTTTTTTATCAAACTAGAAAAATAGAACACGTATTCAAGGAACAGGAATAAGTGTATGTGGTTGTGGCTAAAAATTGCTACTACCCATGCGGTAAATACCATGTCCAGTATGGAATCAGCAAAATGTTATAACGCACTGAATACGAGGGTTTTTTCAAAGTTAGAATGATATATTTTTTTGATGCATTAATAGAAGGCCACGTGTCGTAAACAAAAATGTATCATTTATCATTACTATCAATATTCTACGAAAAGCATGTACCTAGTCACAATGTCCTTCGTCACATCACGTAAATAAAAATGCATCATTTACCATTACTATCAATATTCTACGAAAAGCATGCACCTGGTCACAATGTCCTTCGTCACGTGACGCTATATCACATAAAGCAATGTCAAAGAATAATGTCATTTGGTAAAACAATTATTCATGTTGCGTCATAAATATATCTCATTACCTTGTTAATTTGATGTTAAAGTATGATTTTTAAATTTATTCAATAATACCAAGTATAACTGGCCGCGAACAGAGTGCTATATATAAAGTAATATTCAAGTGGTTTTATTAAGAAAAGTTGCTAAAGAACATGACTTTTCAGTCTTTTTTTCCTGAAAGTCTTGATCTGGCGTATATGTATCCTTCATTTCAATTCAATTTGAATCGACGTACAATCATTTGTAACGGTGGACGCAAACAATGTAAGTAAAAATATTATTTGAAATCAATATTTTTGGCATAGTTACTACATATTTACATGAAGGAAACTCGTCTCCAGAGGATATACACTTAACATAACGACGGAATGTGAAATTCGTGTTTTGCAAAATATTCTTGCTTTTATAATCTACTAAAATTTTCCACAAGTACAAACTAATCATTAAAAACTGGTGTCCAGTTTCGTAACAATGCACAAAGTCAAAACGAAGTATATGAGAAATCAATGTAACTTCAATGTTTTATATGTAATGTATTCTAAAGAAACTGAATATATTCAATACTTTATAGTAGCACCAAAATATATGTGACTATAAAATGCAAACAAAAAGTTGCATTTAGACTCAAGAGTTATCAATGAAGTTTAAATTTGGGATTATAAACCTCAACAATATCGCAAGTTATTTCACGCTCATACTCTAGCAAAATCTTACAAACTAAATATAAACATGTCTCAGACAAAAGTCCACTCCTAATAATATCAGCTGTCGCTTGAATAAATGTTGAAACGTAGATATACACAAAGAAGATGGTCATATTTGAAGTTATCTTGTACTCTAGAGCTGGTAATTAGATACGGACATCTTCTTCTTTGGCGCATGGCAGGACAGTACCGCACAGATTAAGGTAAGTCCAGATCCAGCAGCAGCAAGGTAAAATGACCACGAAAGGGTGCAACCTCCTGAAAAGAAAATCTATGTAGTTTGTATATTTTTTAGTTTTAAATTTAATGTCAGATAAAATATTTCACTTTAAGTAAACACTTACGATGCAAACCTATTAATGTTACGCATTACGCTGCACAAGGTATGCATGTTATTACCTACATTGAATTCATATGAATCTTTTGAAAATTAAAACAATATAAAACAGATTTTAAAATTGATGTTAAAAGCTTTTCGTCTTCTGTAAACCCAAATGTGTGCTTGTAATTTTCCTTACAAAGAGACAAATAAATCCCAAAGAGCAGTTCATATGTCATATAAATCGGCAAAATGTTTTTTGTTCATTTCGTTGCCTTGCTTAATTAAGTTTGCTTTTAGTTCTAACAGCATATTCTCTAGCTCGTCATCGCAAGCCACAGATGACAATCGCTACGCTCCTTTATCGCCCGTGTCCGTTTGTACGGAGGTTTCCTCGTTTGCTATGTATATATATAAACGTTGCTTAAGCAATCACTGCTACCATGAGTAATTTTTTTCTCGATATTGTGACCCAACATGACCTTTTAATACTCACCCATGACGTACGACCTGGACGCATAGCCACAAGCCTCTTGGACTTCTCGTGAATCCCATCCATTAGGATAGAGTCCGACTCCTGCTCCCATCAAAAGACCTGCAATCAGAAAATCATAATTTGAATTCATTCTTCAACTATCGAGAGGAAAAAGAAAACCAAAAAGAGATGTAAAGAGCGAGTCATAACAGAAAGTTAAGAGAGACAAGCGAAGATAAACAGAGTAATTAACCCATAAACGTATACAACCGCCATGAATTTGTCCTAATTACGCCTTCAGGGTTTCACATTTCCATAGAGAGATAGTACTAATTACCATACAGCAATGTGTTGTTATTACAAACACAAATCTCGATTTGAAAGTGGGCATCAAAGCCAGAATGTAGTTTATCTATAGCTAATTGGCTTGCCTACCTAATGAAAAACTATACAACTATCTTTGTATGACAAAAGATTTAGAAAGGAGGCATTGTAAAGTGTGGTGATTGTTCGCAGATATATGGTAATAGGGTAGAAGCGGGAAACGACCATTTTGGGGGACGAATTTGAACAAAAGACAACGGAAAGGCATGTGACTTACTACCATTTGAACAAAGGACAACGGTCAAGCATGTGACACACTGACATTTGAACAAACGATAATGGTCAGGTATGTGACTTACCGCCATTTGAACTTAAATGACTACGTAATTTCTTTAACATTTCGCATAATCGTCATCAACCAGAAAAAGAATTACGAAAAGATTAAGATTTATGCGATACTTTCGTCACATAACAACTACAAGTTTTTCTTCTATGTTTGATATCGCCTTACCTGACGTTGTGTGTGTGTGTGTGTGTGTGTGTGTGTGTGTGTGTGTGTGTGTGTGTGTGTGTGTGTGATTTTGATTCTTTTATACGTAGTTTTAACAATTTTCCAGTCATATCGCTACGATGTCTGCAGTGTGACAGTTTATAGTGATGTATTGCACTGGGTCATCGTGCCGCAGACATGTAACATGATGTCCCACCCAGTCACATTATCTTGACACCGGACCGACCAGTCCTAACAACCTCTTAATGCCGAGTTCCTAGCGAGGCAGCTGTTAGTACCATTTTTATAAGTCTTTGGTATGAACCTTACGTTGAAGATAGGAAAGAAGATTGTGTCGTTAAATATGAGGCGCCGTAGCGGACAAAAACTGGTCCAATCAGAACGTTGCCGTTGAAATTTTAATGTCATATGTCCAGAATTCCAATTTTACGTCTTGTATCAAAAATGCTTGTCCTTAAAGTTCCATTTTCAAGGTCGAGGTTTTAGATTGTATCTGTTGAATTAAACTGTAGTGGTTGAAAGTTATATTTTCTATGTCGAAGTTTTAGATTGTGTCGTTTGAATTACACAGCGGTGGTTGAAATTTCAATATCATACGTCGAGAATTCCTAATTTACGTATTGGTTCAAAGAGTTTCTTGAAAGTTCCATTTCATATGTTGAGTATTTAGATTTCATCTGTTGAATTACATAGCGTTGGTTGAAATTCGATGTCCAATGTCGAGATTTTAGATTGTATCTTCTGAATTACACGGCGATTGTTGAAATTTTAATGTCATCTGTCGAGAGTTTCAATTTAACATGTTGAATCACATTGATTGTGCTGAAAGTTCCATTTCGTATGTTGAGTTTTTAGATTGTATCTGTCGAATTACACAGCGGTGGTTGGACATTTTATTGTGATTGTCAGAATTGCTATTTTAATACGTTAAAATGGTGTATTAGTGTTAAAAGAAACATTACACAATGTCCACTTTACAGTTCAAAATAATACTGAGTATTAAGATACATCATTCGCGTATTCAATTATGAGGCCCCGTTACATTTTATGCATTTACAGTTTGAAAGTTATCATTCACAGGTCGAGAATTACTATGAATTTCTTCGCTAGAGGTCGTTCTCGCGAACGGACCGCGTTATTGTTAAACAAGGAGGTTGAATCTCGTTGCTGTGAAATTCAACTGATGAAATCTAAATACTCGCCATATGAAATGGAACTTTCATCACAAACAGTTACATTCAACGTGTGAATTAGGGATTCTCGACATATGATATTGAAATTTCAATCACCACCGTGTAATTCAAAATATTCACTGTAAAACGTCGACATAGGAAATAGAACTTTAAACCACCACTGTATAATTCAACATATAAAATCTAAAATCTCGATCTAGAAAATGGAACTTTAAGGACATGCAATTTGATCCAACACGTGATATTGGATTTCTCGACATACGACATCGAAATTTCAACTGCAACTTTCTCTTTGGATCAGCTTCTTTCCGCTACGGCGCCTCATAGTTAAAAACAGTTGACAATGGATTATATATTCTTTACGAAAACTTCTTTGTTTCCTCCTGCTAAAAACTGTTTTAACTGTACATACTATGAAAACTGACTCAAGGTTACGACGACAAGGGGTCTTATAAAAATGGATGTTGCAAAGTGCGTTTGGATTTAAAAACATGAAATTATATGTGTCTTCTTCCATCATTTCTCTTACCGCCGTGTCAATTGTGCTCATGGAAAAAATTATCAGGTTAAGGATCCCAAAATTGTCAGTAGTCAATATTAGATGCATTCAGTTTTCTTGGACGTGTTTACACTGACCTGAATGAAGTACCTGTCCATGCCTTTCTTAGTGCTAAACCGGACACTTTTTCAAAAGAGGTGTACAAACTATGTCCAGCTGAAGTAGTAATAATTTTAAAACTGTAGTCAGACGGCCAACGTATTGCCTTGCATGTTTAATTCCCATTGATAATTTTATCCTTACACATGAAACATAATATCAATTCAGTTTCTCAAAACTATCTTTGATGCTTGACAGACATCAAAGATTAATGGATCATAATCCCTTCTTTAGGTAACATCGTATGTTTAGTCGTGGCATAATACGTATATCATGTTGAGTGCTCCATATGAAGTTATCCAGTGTTAAAATCATGGTAGCATTACCCTATGAATCATATATGCATTGTCATATAAATCAGATTAGCATTACCAGATTAATTGTATTAGCATTACTATATAAATAATATTAGCATTAACTTATGAATCATATCAGCATTACCATATAAATCATATTAGCATTACCATATGAATCATAGCATTACTACATAAATCATATTAGCATTACCATATAAATCGTATTAACATTACCATATAAATCATATTAGCATTACCAAATAAATCATATTAGCATTATCATATAAATCATATTAACATTACCATATATATTTCTATTAGCATTACCATCTGAATCATATTAGCATTACCATATGAATCATATTAGCATTACCATATGAATCATATTAGCATTACCATATAAATCATATTAGCATTAACATATGAAAAGCCTTTGTAAAAGAACTATCCTCGCTAATCATACCAAATGATTTCCATTGCATATCACTATATGTTTTGATTTAGAAATTTCTGCTTTTTCTCATGCGTAAATAAAAAGCAGACTATGAAAGACGAGGGCCTTAACAATGCTACATAGCTAATAAAATTTTGATCCGATTTATTATGATTACAGATTTCTTATTGTTTTGGTTGGGCATGGTTCTATTAACAAACTGTGAATTGATAGATGACAAGTCTTTTCATGAATTGCAAATGAAAACATCGATTTTTATTGACCGCAATTCATGTCATTTCAGCGCGTGTTCGATATAGGTATGATTGACCTCATGTGACCTCTGGTCATTGGTTGCCTTCATATGACCTCTGGTCATCGGTTTAGTCATGAAGTCCATGTGAATGTTGGTGTCTGCAACAATTAGAATACACTCATTTGATTGGATTTTAAAAATTAATCACAGCATATATAGGACTAACGGCGGTTCGCCATATATGAAAACGAAGCCGTTTAACCAGAACAGGCTGTAACATCTTGGATTTAATCGCTGAAATCAATTTGAATAGAAAGCCGGTAGTAAGAATATAAAGCGATGTGTCTGCTACAAATAACAATACCGAGCAATTTTTCAAAATGGCTGCGAAGTAAAACGTTACGAAGATCACGAAGGACTTTTCCAAAGACTTGTCGCAAGTTCCGAAGCTTATGCAAGTCCAGGCAGTAATTCAAACAGTATTTTTTATACATTCTTAACATTCTTTATCAATAACAAGGCATAAGAATCGAGTACATATAGATAAATTTTTGGATATACATACAGCTATACAGGAATTCAGTTTAATTATACTCCTTATAATGTGATTTTGAAAGCATACCCGAGGAACACTTTAAAAAGGTAACCCCATTAAAAAAGATTTCGATAACAACATTTTGGCATTGTATAGTATCAACAATGTGGTTCTTTGGAAAATGACACCGTTATCTAATAACATGTCTCTAATTGATCCGTAATCCAACAATGTTAAACATTTGCCATAAAGTCAGGTGTAATCTTAAATTATGCGTTGGAAATTTCTAATTTCTATGCAATTAAATGTACATTTATTTATTTTCCATTTCAACGGCTTTGTACACGCTAATTTAGCAGTCAGTAAATCTGTGTAGAACGAGTAGTATGATCTAGTGGACCACCAGATCCGTTAACTTTTTTGTACCATTTTCCTAAGTTATTGTGTATGGAATTTCTAAGCCGTTCAACCACTGGCAATCCAACACACACACACACACACACACACACACACACACACACACACACAAATATATATATATATACTTATATATATATATATATATATATATATATATATATATATATATATATATATATATATATATATATATATTCTACCGTCTACAATCAACTATTTCCTTGCCGTTTCAGAAAGAAAAAAGAACGGAAAAGAAAGTTTGCCTAGATTTTGTTGACTTTGTCTATTATGAGATTTATAATAAAAGTTTCAAATGAAAAATGATATCTGAAGTGTACAATCTATATCTCTCTCTCAATAACATAAAATGTGTATCATTGACTGTTTCTTACAGCACTGAGTCATTATCTACTGTGTTTCTGTCTTAGATAGGATATTGGTAAATACATCGGTAAATTCAAGAAGAGGAAGGAAAAAGAAAACAGGAGTCCCTCGACGGGACTGGCACTCTACTGGGCAAAATGAATTTCCAGGAATTCAAGATAAAACCATTTCTTCCTTTTAAATGTCGAGTTCAGCGAAAACAAGATTTTTAACTTAGTTGTTGTTGTAGGCATACAGGATTCCAGAGTAGCACCATTTTTATTTACGAGAAAGCAGACATCATTTGAAGTGTTTTTGGTGAAAATTCAATGTCACAGTGAGCATCCATTCATGGGGAGCAGAGACAACAAGATTTTTAAGACAGTCTGTGTGGTTGCCATTATGAATGTATGACTGGCGCAATTTTAATTTAGGACTTGGTGAAAAGGCCTGTCATAATGGTCACTCTTTTAAGAGGTGTAGTGGCATCAACATATTTAAGACAGTCATCGTAGCAGCCATATTGGATAAACGACTGGTACTATTTGCATTTAAGACTAACTAGGTATCACAAGAAGTCTCTTTGTGAAAATCCCATGTTGATACAACCATCCATTTGGTGAGGAGTAGAGACAACATATTTTCAAAACATGACTTTTCATTCAGAAGGAGTAGCAATAACAAGAGTTTCAAGACAGCTGCCGTGGGAGGGGGGATATTAGATGTAAGATTAGCATTATTTTCATTTAAGACCAACTGGGAATCATAAGAAGTCGGCTAGACATCACCAGAAGTCTTTTAGTGAAATCCCATATTGATACGACCAGCTATTCTAAACGAAAGGATTTTCAAGGTGGCTGCTGTGGCGGCCATACTGGACTTCAATTTAGCACAATTTTAGTAAGAATTAACAAGGCATCATACTAAGGTTTATAATAAAAACCATTTGTTGATACGACCATCCATGGAGGTGGAAAAGAGATTATAAAAGTTTCGAGATGACCACTGTGGCAGCCATATTGAACACGAACATTTTCATTTAGTAACAACTAGACATCATAGAATGTGTTTCAGTGAAAACCCCATGCCGATATAATCATCCATTCATGAGAAGTAGCTATAGCAAGATTTTCAAGATATCTGCCATTACGGCTCGACTGGATGTCAGCTCGATACCATTTTCATTTAGCATCAACTAGGCGCTATAAGAAGTCTTTCAGTGAAAACCACGTGGTTATACGGCCATGCATTTAGGAGGTGAAATGAAAATAATAATTTCAAAATGGTGACTGTGGAAACCATACTGGATGTCCAAGTAGCGCCATTTTCATTTCGGACCGACTAGACCATGGGATGAATGTGCGTGTAAAGATTAAAGACATTCCTTCGAGTAGTTTAAGATGAGTAGCGATAACAAACTTGTGCTAACCGACAGACGGACTACGGGCAACAGACCACCCGATATTATCTTCTGGTCTTTGATAAGTAGTGCAAACAAAGTCTGTATTGCAGAAAAGTTTCATTGGATCTTGTCTGTTGGAGTTCAGTGGACTCACCAGATATGATTTTAAATTCTTTCCGAAAGGTGATCCCAGATTGTATCCACATCAAAGAATATCAAGATAGCATCCCAGTCCATGTCAGTAACAGCTCATCACTGATCAGCTGAATGAACCTGGGACTAATTAGCAACTGTACAAATACTCAGGGCAACGTGGGTATGTGTACAAATATTCAGGGTAACGTGGGGATGTGTACAAAATCAATATTTCACATGAAAAAGTTGTATGTACAGTATTCCTATCAACAAATGCCATTTTAATACAGGGCAGTGGATGCCTGGCTTGGACTTGTAATGGATTTCTTTAACAGTGTTAAAACATATTCAATAGATCTAACACTTGTACTTGACCCATAACCTCCACTCCCAGCAGTGTCTGCCGAGCAATGCCACAATTAATTACAAACTCACTTGTTCACGTAGACACAAGCTACAACGTGCCTAAATAGTCGATAATTCCCTCTCCCCTAGGCCTGGTAGACACATATACACTTCATCAAATTGTAGATAACAATGCCACTAATAAACATAATGAAGTCCAAGTAATGCTAGCCAAGAGGGAAACCCCCGTCTTTACACCTTCACCTAGGCAGACAAAAGCCACATAGGGTCAAAATATAAAACACCGCCATATTGGGTCAAAATATAAAGCACCGCCATATAGGGTCAAAATATAAAACACCGCCATATTGGGTCAAAATATAAAGCACCGCCATATTGGGTCAAAATATAAAATACCGCCATATTGGGTCAAAATATAAAGCACCGCCATATTGGGTCAAAATATAAAACACCGCCATATAGGGTCAAAATATAAAACACCGCCATATTGGGTCAAAATATAAAGCACCGCCACATAGGGTCAAAATATAAAACACCGCCATATTGGGTCAAAATATAAAGCACCGCCACATATGGTCAAAATATAAAATACCTCCATATTGGGTCAAAATATAAAACTCCGCAAACGCCTCCTCAACCCCACAAAAGAGAGTGAATTTACAGTCATGTCAATCAAGTCAACAACTTGTGACTATGATAATGATATCAGTATAGGGCAAACTCGTTCATGGTTCTAATAAATACCCAAAAAATAACATTAGCTTTACAAATAAATAATCCCACAAAGACTACAGTTTCCAAGATTTTGTTATAGCTATTGCAGTGGAAGAAATGTTCGTATCTCTTCAAGGTTACAACGCACGATACTGATATATGTCTGTTTTGGTGGTAATAAACATATGATAAAGAACGCAATGAAATCCGCCTCGCCGGGAAGTCATCATTATCTCCATCTGAGGTTCTGAAACCTTGGAAGTCTTTGTTTTTGGGGTCATTTAGAATCATAAACTAGCTAAGGGCATTCTGCACGAAAGAATTCTCAGAATACACTAGAATAATTTAAACATAAACTATCTAAGGCCATTTTGCACTAAAGAGTTCTGAGAATATACTTGATTAATCGACTGAAGAGTGCGTTAGTTCGATTCAAGAGAACACTATTTTAATACTAATGCAAACGCACACCTCAACCTTCGCGATCAAAAGATATATGTACGTTCACAGCATTAGTTGTTTTATCCTTTAAATGTGATAGACACTCACATAATTGTAGCTCATCCAACCTAACCAGTGTGTGTTTCAAAAGCAAAGAATTTTGAATAATTGAGTTTGCATAGTTTGAGTTTCCTCTGGGCTTCACGCCCAGGGGTAGATAATATATATTGTAAATGCCTTTCCATACTGCCGTAAAAATACTTATTTTAAATGCCTTTCCATACTGCCGTAAAAATACTTATTTTAACTGACTTTCCATACTGCCGTAAAAAAATACTTATTGTAAATGCATTTCCATGCTGCCGTGAAATACTTATTGTAAATGCCTTTCCATACTGTCGTAAAAATACTTACTGTAAATGCCTTTCAATTTCATACTGCCGTAAAATACTTAGTGTAAATGCCTTTCCATACTGCCGTAAAAATACTTATTGTAAATGCCTTTCTATACTTTGTTTTTAAAAAAAGGTTCAGTTCATCTTTCGTGTAAGTGAGGGTTGCCTGACAGAAGTAGTAAAATTCAAATTCAAATAATATTTATTGGCATTAGTTATGCGTGTTATAACCAAACGCAACAGTAAATCAAGAGGCTTAGCCACGTAATTGATACGGTGTTCATATATATATATATATATATATATATATATATATATATATATATATATATATATATATATATATATATCCAGAATCATAGCACGTAACAGGCTTAACGAGATTGAGATACACATGGGGTTCAGCCACAGCAATAAGACTGTCTGGGTCGTAATGTATGTACATAATTCCGTCCTAGATAATGCTGTATCGTCTGACTAGAACGTAATTGCAACTGATAACTGGTGAAAATAAAATCAAGCTCTAGCATAAGCTCGCGTTCTTAGCATTAAACATGAAAAATGGCGACTGACATCCATTTAAAAACAAACGAAGCCTTCTCTCCCTACAGAGAGTGATTTTTGAAATTGGTAGAATTGGTATATAATTTTCCTCCTTCAGAAAAAGCAATATATGCTAATATCTATCTTAAGACACAATTTCTGCACTAGTTACAGCTTCATATTCACCAGAGTGAAGGTCACTCTTCATTAAAAGAAACAACTGTAGTGGTCAGTCATCGCGTGTTTCAGCAAAATTTATTGGTCCGAGTTGAAATTGTCCGAGTTTTGAAAACTTTTAAATTCCAAGACTAAATTGTTGTCCCCAATATCATACTTAACGTCAAAAAGAGTTTTCAACGTACTTTATTTATGCTGATAAAAGGAGGACGTCTTCGTTGACGATGTATGTGTTCAGATGGAATATGAAGGAGATTAAAATAGTGTTACATTTAGTGGCATCAAACACCCTCCATTTAACAATTTCTCAATAACATTACTATATTTTGTGATTTTTATTGTAATTTGGAATAATATCAAACTTGCACTAGACTGATGAAAGAAGACACAAAATGTTGTAATGCAACTGATGTCCAAACATAAAAGTTTTAATCATCTACAGCACCATGTTCAGCTGCGTTTAAACAATTTTTTTGTTGTTGTGAATTTGGCCGAAAAGAAAACTATAAAATCTACATTCATCTCTCCCAATAAATTTAACGTCATTTGATGTGTACTATCCTTACTAAATTAATATCTCTCATAAGCCAGTTATAACATCATTCGAGGTGGACAATCCGTACAAGATTATTACCTCAACATTCATTCTCCCTCCCCTTAGCCAGTTAACATCGTATGAAGTGGACTATCCGTACTAAATTAATACCTTTACATTCACCCCTTCCTCCTTAGCCAGTTAACAGCATTTGAGGTGGACTATCCGTACTAAATTAATTCTGTACCTCTACATTCGCCTCTCTCAAGCCAGTTAACAGCATTTGAGGTGGACTGTCCGTACTAGATTATTATGTCTACATTCATGTCTCCAAACCTGTTAACGTCATATGAGGTGGACTATCCATTCTAAATTAATACTGTACCTCTACATTCGTCTCTCTCAAGCCAGTTAACAGCATTTGAGGTGGACTATCCGTACTAAATTATTACGTCTACATTCATCTCTCCCAAACCAGTTAACATCATTTACTTACCGTCTTCAGCATGTATTTGGTATTCAGGATAGAGCCAAACTATGGTTCAAGACCTACTTAGTCAACATGACACAAATTGTGTCCGTAAAGGAAAAACAGTCCAGCCCAGCTGATATATGTTTTGGTGTTCCACAAGGCTTTGTTTTCGGCCCGGCTCTCTTCCGCTCTAAAGTGTCATAAATCGACATTTGGCGCCTCACCATTGTACACTGACGACACTCAAATATATAAATCTAGCTGCCCTACTGAAGCTAAGGCTACCATCCAAGGCGTAGAGAGGTGCATTTCCAATGTGAAATCGTGGATGGCATGTAACAATCTGCAGATGAATGATGATAATACTGAAGCCATCCTGATCACCACGCAACGACTTTCTCACTCGCATCCTTTACCTCCAGCAATAACTATCAGAATACAAACATTAAATTTATACAGTCAGTATGAAGACTAGGCGTCACTCGAGACAGTACGCCCTCATTACACCAACATGTAATGAACTTATAGAAGGCTGCATATCTGGAGCCTAGACGCATGAGTTCCATTTCGCAGTTTTGTTTTCTGTTAATGGCAAAAACTTACTTGTGTGTTTCTACTTATATTCAAGACGAGACTACTGTAATTCACTTCTATCAAGTTGGTCTCAGTATCTGCTACAGAAACTTCAAAAAGTTCAAAACACGGCTGCTCGGATCATCCTTAGAGTACGAGAAACTGTTCAACCTCTCCTCTCCCACACTCTGTAACCTTCACTGGCTACTTGCTCGACCTTGAATTAAACACAAAATCTATTCACTATGCAACATTTCGTGGACTGGTTCGGTCCAGTCCAGTGTACCTATCTAGCCTCACCCATGTGTACATCCTTCGAGAAATTTTCGCTCTTCCTCCGACACTCGCATTCTCATTGTTCCCATTGTTAAAACGAAGTCATACGGACAACGTTCTTTTGCGTACCAGCGTCCAGCTACATGGAACGAATTGTCCACAGATCTTAGACATAAAGACACTGTGATCTCGATCAAGACTGCTCTTAAAACTCATCTATTTCGACTACAAGAACAGACTTAAAGACCTAATCTTTACTTCCTAATTTATTGCCAGCTTGTTTTTATTGTAATTTCATGGTGTTTGTTTTTGTAATATTGTCGTCGTATATATTTTTGTGTAGTTATCTAATACTGTAAAGCTATTAGAGCCTCTAAATATTAGGCGCTATACTAAATTATTATTATTATATTTGAGGTGGACTATCGGTACTAGATTAATACGTCTTCGTACATCTCTCCTAGGCCATATAGCGTCATCTGAGGTGGAGTAGCCATACTAGATTAATATGTCTCTATTCCTCTATCCTCAGCCATATAACCAGAGGCGGATTACCCATTAAGCACACTACGCGCGTTGCTTAAGGCACCAGCCCACCTGGGGCACCAGAAAAAAATTCAAATTAATTGTTGATGATAAAACTGAATGAATTATATATGACAAGTTAGATCTGCATGTACGAGTATTTTGATTTTAAATGATGGCAACACTGGTAGTTTTCCACCTTTTAACCTTTAATATGGGGGGGGGGGGCGAGGGTTGTTCTGTTGGGTTTTTTTTAGTTTCACATTTTGTAGGAAGGGGCAGGGTACCATAATATTTTCAGTGCTTAGGCCCTGGAAAGCCTTAATCCGGCATTGAGGCGGACTATACGTACTAGATTAATAAATACCAAAGTAACCAAGCCTACTATACGGCAACCAAAACAGATGAATAATCATAAATTATCACAAATACCTTGTATAATGTTCATGCTAATGCATGTTTAAATCGAAACCAAAGTGCTATTTAGATTTGTGTCTTCCTGTAATTTTTATGCAATCATTAACTAATTCACTGAATTGGCTTTTGCATTAAAATACAGCACTTTTTATAGGCTTTTGTATTAAAATGAGCCCTTTTACAGGCTTTTACATTAAATGAAGCTCTTTTATAAGCTTTGCATTAAAATGAAGTCCTTTCATAGGCTTTGCATTAAAATGAAGCCCTTTTATAGGCTTTTGCATTAAAAACGAAGCTCTTTTATAGCTTTGCATTAAAATGAAGCCCTTTTATAAGCTTTGCATTAAAATGAAGTCCTTTTATAGGCTTTTGCATTAAAATAAAGCCCTTTTATAAGCTTTGCATTAAAATGAAATCCTTTTATAGGCTTTTGCATTAAAATAAAGCCCTTTTATAAGCTTTGCATTAAAATGAAGCCCTTTTATAGGCTTTACATTAAAATGAAACCTTTTTATAGGCTTTGCATTAAAATGAAGCCCTTTTATAGGCTTTTGCATTAAAATAAAGCACCTTTTTATATGATTTTAAATTAAAAAAGCCCTTTTATAGGCTTTGCATCAAAATGAAGCCCTTTTATAGTCTTTTGCATTAAAACGAAGCCCTTTTACAGGCTTTTACATTAAATAAAGCTCTTTTATAAGCTTTGCATTAAAATGAAGTCCTTTCATAGGCTTCGCATTAAAATGAAGCCCTTTTATAGACTTTTGCATTAAAAACGAAGCCCTTTTATAAGCTTTGAATTAAAATAAAGCCCTTTTATAAGCTTTGCATTAAAATGAAGCCCTTTTATAGGCTTTGCATTAAAATGAAACCCTTTTATAGGCTTTGCATTAAAATGAAGCCCTTTTATAGGCTTTTGCATTAAAATAAAGCACTTTTTATATGATTTTAAATTAAAAAAGCCCTTTTATAGGCTTTGCATCAAAATGAAGCCCTTTAATAGGCTTTTGCATTAAAATAAAGCCCATTTATGTTTTGCATTAAAATGAAGCCCTTTTATAGGCTTTGCATTAAAATGAAGCCCTTTTATAGGCTTTGCATTAAAATGAAGCCCTTTTATAGGCTTTTGCATTAAAATGAAGCACTTTTTATATGATTTTACATTAAAAAAGCTCTTTTATGGACTTTGCATTAAAATGAAACCCTTTTATTGGTTTTGCATTAAAATGAAGCCCTTTTATAGGCTTTTGCATTAAAATAAAGCACTTTTTATATGATTTTACGTTAAAAAAGCTCTTTTATAGGCTTTGCATTAAAATGAAGCCCTTTGATAGGCATTTGCATGAAAATGAAGCCTTTTTCAAGAGCAGAGAGAATGTACTGTAAATTATTTATTACGATTACTACTTAAACAATTCAGTATGATATTTAATTATACTGCAAAGTTCACTTCCTAATATACTGCAGAAATGTTCTTTCTTTCTTAAGTTTCGTTTTCTTGATTCTGTTATTATTAATTTATTTTTTCTACATCATAAACTATATCCGGTAAAATTTAGCCATGAAATGCATGCGGACCAGATTATAAATCATATTTCTGTGCCCTTAAATATAACCTAATTTAGCGTGAAACATTTGCTTTGACTACCTTACATGTCTTTTATGTCAGATTGATGTTATCACTTGTAAAATTCTGAAAACTTCATTACAAGCATGCCGTAAACACTGGTTTATCTAAATGAGCATGGCAATATCTTTTCTTCACTGCAAAGGAAACGGATGAGAATCTTTCCGGAAAGCAAACTGTCAGATTAGTTTTCGGGTGGGGATGGAAGGGGTTTTAAATCTTGTGCATATGTATAAAACATTTTACTCTAATTTTACAGAAATTAGAGTCCCTCGAAGGAACTGGTGCTCTTTAACGAGGAGAGAATATTCAGGAATTCAAAATATGGGCATTTCTTTCTTTCAACTGTCGCATGTTGGAACCATCTCCGATATTCTTGATCGATAACACGATTTTCAACGTAGCTGCTACGGTACACATATTGGATGTCAGCTTGGCATTATTTCATTGAAAAGAATAACTATTCTGGTGAAAACCCCATACGATAATGATCATCCATTCAGTGACAATGCGATTTTTAAGGCGTCATGGCAGTCATATTGGATGTACAGCCGGCAAACGTTTCATTTAGGACAACTACGTCTCATAAGAAGTTTACTGGTGAAAACCCATGTTGATTTGGCCATCCATTTGGCGAAGAGTAGAAATAACAATATTTTCAAGATGGCTGACATGGTGGCCAAACTGACGTCAGGTCGGCACCATCTTCGTTTAATAGAAGTCCTTTAGTAAAATCCATATATTACCATCCATTCAGGAGGAATAGCGACAAAATTATCTGATGTTTGAGTACGCGCGTTCATTTAAGACCAACTATACCATGAGATGATTGTGCGTATAAAATTTCAAGGCAATCCTACAAGTATCTTAGAATGAGAATCGATAACAAACTTGTGCTAACGGACGGAAGGACGTCAGACCAGCCCATAAGCTCTTATGATCTATGAAAAGTAGAACTAAAAGAAAAAAGTATTAAGAAAAGTCTGTTTGAGATTATTAAGTGCTTATACCAGTATAGTGTTTGCAGACCAATACCAGTTTGGTTGTCGTCTTATTATTTTCACACCAAAACTCTAAAATATCTCGTTGAATCAGACATCCCATCTGCATTTAAGATGATGGGATTATTTCCGAATGTTGTCAGATGTCTTTCAGCTAAATGATTTCTATTTCTCAAAATGACAAGCATATGTTGTCACTAAAGCCATATAGGAATAATATATCTAACGAATATTCCCTTTTTACACCTGCTTCATGGGGTCGTGTCACCTATCTACCTGATGCAAGTATACATTTTTATTACAGGTGTCCATCTCATGCTACGTGACCATCTAGTCTCACATATTAACGATCTAATACGTACCAGCAATGTGTCAATCAACTGGAATATTGTTCTTCTTGGTACATAAACAATTCATGCTAACATCCATATATACCTTTACTTTATATCAATCGTTTATCTGGTATTGTAGGTTTTTGATAAACGACACTGTCATTTGACTAGACAAAAGTGACTTGGGCATGCAATGTTGTTCAATAATACCGTGACAAATATGACCTTGAATATAATAAAGTTAATAATACAAAAATCTTAATGGACTTGAAACTACCACACAGTTAGTTATATATATATATATATATATATATATATATATATATATATATATATATATATATATATATATATAACTCGTTCATGGTTCAAATGAATGCGCAACGAAGTCGTACTAGCATTACAAACAGTTGCATCTTCAGAGTTACAAAAACAATTACTGTCTCACGTTTGTTTTGGTGGAAGTAAAGAAATAAAAATGAACATAATGAATCCACTCGTTAGGAAGTCATCATTATCTGTTAAAAGAGGTTCCGAAGGATCGGAAGACTTAGTTTTGTAGCCATTTTGGAACATATACTATCGAAGGGATTTCTGCACGAAAGAATCCTCAGAATATACTTGATTAATGTGAACATACACTATGTAAGGCCTTTCTGCACTAAAGAATTCTTAGAATACACTTGATTAATGTGAACATACACTATGTAAGGCCTTTCTGCACGAAAGAATTCTCAGAATACACTTGATTAATGTGAACATACACTATGTAAGGCCTTTCTGCACTAAAGAATTCTTAGAATATACTTGATTAATGTGATCTCTAAAGATGTGGCAAAATGCATACATAGCGAGCTGTTTGGCGTTTATAAATATAGAACAATCTTAGAAGCATCACTTCAAAATCCAAAACAATATAAAGTAATCATTGTGGCACAACATCACAGTCCAAATTACCAAATATTTTTTCACTTCAGAACGTGGTTTGAAAGAACTGCTAGAGTAAATATTTGCATAGCTAGAAATATGAAATGGAGTACTTGCAGAGAAATATCAACAAAGGTAGAGTTCAATTGACCTCTAAAACAATTGAAGTGTAAAATCGGTTACCGATGCAGCATTATCTAGGACGGAATTGTACACAATACGAGCCTGACATTGTTACTGCTGTGGTTGAACCCCCAGGTGTTTCTCGTTGTGTGCTATAATTCTGGCTACCTATAAATTACATGGATAAGCCCCCAGTTTAACAGTAATTGTATTCTCTCTTTAATTGTACCTTAATTAGCCACTTTGTAGCATTTGGTTATAACATGTATTGCTAATGCATATAAATATTATTTGAATATGAATGTTTCTACTTTATCCATACATCCTTCATTTCGACGAAAGATGTAACTCAGGCTGAAATGAATCGTAATGCTAAGTTCACTTCCTGATGTACTACTACAACAATGTTCTTTCTTCCTTAAGTTTCGTTTTCTTGATTCTGTTGACAATTACAATGTTCTGTATCTGAAACTATATCCGGTAAAATTCAACCATGAAAAATGCATGCGGACCAGATTATAAATCACATCTTTGTGCCCTTAAATATAACCTAATTTAGCTTGAAACATTGGCTTTGATTACCGTACATGTGTTTTATATCAGATTGATATTATCACTTGTAAAATTCTGAAAGCTTCATTACAAGCATGCCGTACACACTGGTTTATATAAATCAGCATGGCAACATCTTTTCTTCACTGCAAAGGAAACGGATGAGAATCTTTCCGGAAAGCAAACTTTATCAGATTAGATTTGTGCCCGCCCCCCCTCCCTTTGGGGACTGGGTGTGGAAGGGTTTTTGAGCAATGGGGTTTATAAGGATTAGGGAAAAAATATGATTCCCTTTAGGAAGACAAAATAGAGCATGCTACATGTGTTAATGCACATACTCAATCTCTTTTTATGCTGAGATTCGAGTACCAGAATGATCTATTAAAAAATTACATGAAATCAATCTTTTTTTCAAACTGTGAGTAGCGTTTAGAAGCTCCAATCTAGACAGTGTCTTTCATTTCAACTCGAACCATGCTGTATGACTAGCTTCAACCC
>JAECUM010052935.1:0-15207 GCA_016617855.1 Megalonaias nervosa
TGGTTATTTGCTTGAAGATCGGACAATAACGAGAGTATGTGCATGTGTATATGACAACGTATCACCATTCAAAAGTAAATGTGGATACACTTCAAACAGATCGTCTCTCTGTTCAGACAGATAGATGACTGTTACCTTATATCATACATACATTCGTAAGTAAACAAGCGTACTCGTACTGTAGATGCGTTACTAGATATTCATTAGCGGTCTTTTAATGGATATTTTCGTTGGAAACCTATTTGGCTCTATAAGAAATATCTTTTCCTGCACAGGCATGACAATTTCAGCGAAGGGTTAAGCTATTGTTGATTTATAAAGCGTACCAAAAAATAACAGAAGTTCTCAGATTTTCTATGTGTCCAATGCGCCTGGATGTCTGAGTACCAATATGGCCGCTACCAAACGGTCACGTAAATCGGATTGAGTGGAGTAGGATAGATAATATGGTTGTTCCCTTTTTTTTTCGTACATTTTCATTCTTTTCCGCCAGGTTGCGAGAGAAATATTGGATGTTTTTAGCCACAACTGAGAACTATATTCGGAACCACTTTTGTTCACATTGCACAATATGGTGGCGGAAGGAAACAAAGTCACAATCTAAAAATGTTGGCATTTTCAGTCTAACATATATGATGTACTCTAGGGAGGCAAATTACCCAAAACCCACTAAATTTATAAATCGGAATATCCACGGCCTTTCCGTCAATTTGAGAAAGAAATCTTGGATGTAATACGTTGCATTGAGAACAATATTCTGAACAACGTTCGTTGACATGTAACAATCTGGCGGTGGAAGCAGACAAATTTACAATAGGAACATTGTCGTTCGTAACATATATGATGCATTCCACAATAGCCAAATCACCAGGCATATCAAATTGATATGTATTCCCAACAACAACTTCCGAGGTAATTTCACTACCTGACGGTAACGGCCGAGTTATGTTCCGATAGCCAATTTGTGTGTATTCTAACAATTACATCTGATGTTCTGATAGTCTTATCTACACGCCACTTGTTCGTCTACGGGTAAACCACCTCCCAGTGCGCTTTCTAGATTGATTTTCGAGCAAAATTACGTGGGTGAGGGATGAAGAAAAAGGAACTAGTCGTGCTTTGTAGCTTCATGTCGCTGTATATGTGTCACTTTCATCCTATTTTGCCGTAAATGAATCGTAAGAGCGGAAAGAATACACTTCTTGGGTATTAAACTATTCCAATCTGATTTGCATCAAGCACCGTATATACAACAAGTACCGTCATCTTTGTAATGAAATGTTGTTTATAAACAGTTCTATCGAAAATAATGGCATCAAGATCTTCAATATTTACAAACAATTGGTGTCTTGAAATGTAAGTGCTGTCGAAATGGTAACTAACTAATATTTGGTTTTAGTGATGTTTATGGATATATTCTTTATCTAATTTTTCTTATCTTATATTCCTTGGCAAAAGATGCTTAGGACTTAACGCGAGGTTTTCAGCCAAGTGGAAAATGTAAAATAAAGATTTGAAAACGAATAGTTGTGACAATATTTCTTTCGATGAAAATAAGAAATGTAAAGAATTATTGGAAATTAATTACAAATAAACACCTGTCACCAATCGGCCTCATAGACTTTTTATTTCTCTGAGCATCTATTGCAATCTCAACAACAGTGTTACAGAAGTAAAACTTATATTGACATTAAAACATTTTTAATACATTTAGGAAAAGAAATATACGTAGCTTTAAAAAATGAAATAGGGCTACTCTTAAGGAGTCATATACCGAGAAAATCAAACACGTGAATGATCGTGGCTTGATAGTTTTCCCCTATCTCCACGGACCTCAAGTCAAGATTATTTGTCAACTGAAAAGTTTTTAAACGAGGAGACACTACAGTATATTTAATTTAATCGCCTAATAACCACACAACACGAAACTATATTTCCCGACTTGCAAGGTTCTTCGCGTGTTTCACATTTGAATGACATATTAGCCAGCCTTTGCGAGTCGAATATTGATACTTCACGCCATTCAATACAACACACGACCCAAACATGTAATACAAGGAATTATACCTATCTCAAATTATTAAACACGTATGCCTAAAATATCCAGATAAGTCACTATGTTATGAAATTAGGGAGGGTTCATTTTACGAGAATAATCCATGCTGCTATAACGTCTCGTCAATGCTGCACAATATGACGTCTGCTCCGAATTTACTCAGTTTTAGAAATATCTTACTAACACTGACTCCCAATAATCAACATATTATCACTACAATTTAACAAAGGTATGAACGGAAACGTACATAGATATAATACATACATTGAGTATATTACAATATGATTAAATTCCAAATACATGAGTTTCGTTTTATTGAAGGACTTTTAGTACGCAATTTATTCTGCTTTGCTATACAATAGCATTTTCTTGGGACATAGATTTTAGGTCGCAAATGATTATGCCTTAATTTTCAAGTTAATAAATGACAAAGAACACTCTTCACAATATAAATACCATTTTTAAAAATAATATACATTATGAAAAGGAGATATCTAAGCTATATAGTTGAAGTGATATAAAATTAAATGTACTTTAGCGTAAAGCACATAAGAAATGCACAATGACAATTAATTTGGCCAAAACACACTCACATTGTATGTATAAACATGCTTTAACACACGTAGGGTATGTGCTATATCTGTTACGTCTCCGTTTATAACTATTTTAGATTTTAGTCATTATTTGTTTGATATAGAGAATCAATGCTGGAAAGGCAGTTGTCTTACAGCGAGCGTGAAAAAGATTATTGTGACCACTTCATCTCCTCTAGTGCCAAATTTTATCGTTGACGTCACCGCCAGTATTATGCAATGAGACGTCAATATTTGTTCCTTAAATGTCGGCCCCTCGCAAGTTCCCAGCTATATAAACTAATAACCTTGAAGAGTCCCCCCATGTGTTCGAAACATTAAAGGCATTTATATGCTGGTGAGTCCCCCTAAGGTCTGTGGTGTTCCACTTTCGTAAAACATTAGAAAGAATTAAGACATAAAAAGTTATTTAAATATCAATTTAGGATTTGGGGTTGATTTTCCTAATATCATTACTAGTCGGCGTACCCGGTCTGGTTCGCCAACGTTCCCAAATTTTAAGTAAGGGATACGTATCCCATTCCAAATAAGTGTATAAGGCTGGTTTCCATTCTGCATCTCTCTAGTAACGTTTTGCGAGAAGGTCACCCCACTGTCCTGTGTCTGCTATGTGATATGTGCTAGATTGTGTGTATACATGCAGTTTGTGTTAGGATGGCATTTATACCAAATTAGCCGTTTCATTTGGTTGTCTATTAGTTTATGTATGTACGTGATGTATATAAGTGAAAAAACGTTGACAAATAAGCAAGAAAAAATGGCAGGTACAGCTTTAGTCTTCTTTCTTATGTTGATTTTGTTTCCGAGAAAAGTTTTAGCATAAGTTCTTGGAGACTTCGTGTATCCTAGCCACCACCACCTCCCCCAAATATAAAAAAATATCAATGAAAAATAAAACGTCTTCAATATGTTTTATGTGGTGTCGTGTGTATGTTATCTGTATGATTTCCTGTCTCTCCTGTGTACAGGCTTCGTCCTACAAAGGCCTGGGTTATCCATCTTAATTTGCCTTTTTCTAGACCTCTTTGTTCTTATTACTGTTGAAAGCGATAATATAGATTCTATTATGTACCCGCCCATGTTCGGTTAGTGTGACTGGAAAACTTGTTAATAGAGAGTGTCCCTGTTTCCGCTGGTCTGTATGTTTGAATTCATATATTCTGCTAGCTCGTTTCTCGCAAGCTCCCCCATAGTACTATTCACTTCGCGTTCCGCCATGTGTCGTAGCCGTATGGTATCCACACCAAGTACTTCTGAAGGTTCGCAGATCCCTGTCCCCGTCTGTAGTTCTTTTCTTACTTATCGTGCTAAGTTATTTCTATATTAGATGAGTGAGTTTAACCATTTTTGCAAAGTGCTGTTAAGATGTTATTTGTTAGAATCAAGTTAGATACGTTGTAAGGTGGATATCACAGGTGTTTTTTTAAACATTCTCCCTCCAAGGCCACCACAGGACCCAGACGTGTGAGAGAGGAACATCCAGCCCGCGCACAGTCCGGTACCGCTCACTATGTAGGGCAGTGTATTGGAGTCCATCTCCCACAGTAGTTATGTCCGCCAAAGGTCTGTGAGTCAATTTGAGCGGTTTTCCTATATGTGTACATGCCTGTTGGTTTTTTCTCGAATGATCACTTGGCCACACTGTGTCAAATTTTTGATAATGAAATAATCTGTCCAATTCAGAATTTCTTTATTCGGCATTTTATCCAGGTATAGTAAATTTATTATCGTGATATTCCCCTTAGCCGCGTAAAAGTTTCTTTATATCGGCTGTTTCTTTCTCATTTGCCTTGCATCATACTATGACATCCTTTTTTGTAAAACTTCCTGTTTTACACAGGGGGCACTTCGGCAACAGTTTTTACATTTTTTCATACGTCTACGTAACTCTACCTCCCCTGCAAGTCACACGTCATGTAAATATTTGAGTAACATATTCAGTACTTTAAGTGATTTATTTTAGCCCATGTATTCCTTACCCCCACCCATGTAACCTGACAATTCAACCATTGTAACTGAACAATAGTGTTCTTAGTATGTTCTTCTCGTATAATGTTGTAAATGTTTTGGTCCCATTTCTCCACCCATATATTCATCTTTTCTCTATATTTAATAAGTATTTGCATAAGATACATCAGCATGCTGTACCATTTTCAGTTCGTTTGTCCAATTTGGTATGGGAATTTCTTTTATATTATTGTTATCTCTAATTATGGATCATAAGATTTATATTGCTTTACGTATAGTAGCATAGACAGTGGCCAGCCTTGACATACTGACCTCTCGATATCAAATTTTTGAGTTAGCGCTCGATTCATCTGTACTCCAGAAAAGACTTCGGTGTTCAGGATTTGTGTCCATTTTCGGAAATTTACTCAGAAACCAAATTTTTCCAAAAGCTTGTCGATATAGTTGTGTTTGAAGCGATCATGAGATTTCTCTTGATCAAATAATACCAATGCTCCTTTATATCTTTGTTTGTTTAAATAGTCAATCGTTGTTCGTTGTTTTAATGGTTAGAATGTTATTTTGTATCTGTCGCCCTTCACCCCCATAGCTTTGTTGTCTGTTTATGATATAGACATCCCAAATAGTTCTCTTTCTAAGGATTCAACCTAATATCTTATAGTCTACATTCAACAGAGAAATTGGCCTCCAGTTTTTAAGTTCGTCCAGGAACCCATCTTTCTCTTCCTATTATTTTCATTTCTAAATCAATCTTGTAGAGGTCTGAAATTTCAGTAGTGCATATATTACATCCTTCATTATATCTCATTCCAAGTTCAGAGGCACGGAATTTGTCTAGCGTACTCGCTTGATCACTTTTGTATTCATGCGTGTATTCAGTTCTTAACAGTTGTTCTTTCTGTATCCATCAGTCAATTTGCTTGCCCCTGTAAGTTCCGAAAGCATTCTTTTCAAAGGACATATTTAACCGTTACCAGATATCCTATCGATTTCCCTCTCCATCCATTTAAAATCTGCCCGTCCCACTATAACTTTTTCCATAGTACATTTTTCAAAATGTTCAGTCAGTTTTTCTATAAATTGTACCTTTTTAGCATTCTACTGAGAAGGTACGTAGACATTTAACATGTGCCAATCCTTTATTTATATATATATAAGTCTGCCCTTGAAGACTTCCCCAATATATATTTCCTCCCATTGTTTAGATCCATCCTTTTCGTTTATTATTGTTGCTACTCTTGCTTTGACTTCATTATTATTATTATTTATTAGTGATATTGCCTCTAACTTGTCCTCTATCAGAGCTTTTATTTCTTTCGTGGTATTAAGTATCTCCTACAGTAGTATGGTATCATATCACTCTCTGTGTTCTGTAATCGTCTTTATTTTTGAATCGCTTAGACCATTAATATTTCTGCTCGGAATCCTCGTGGTTGTCTCCTCCATTTTCTTCCCTTACTCAGGTTTAAAAGTCTGCTAAGATACAGTTTTCTTTAATTAATTTCTTTTCCAAAATATGAAATAATAGCCTCATAGGTCTTCTTTTTTATGGTCATTCATTTGATCAAAACATCGTGGCTACATTTTCGCCATCTCCTTCCCTGTACTCACTGTCCGTTTTTTCATTCTCCTCTTTCTCTAATGTGTGTTCGACTACTTGAATCTCGCATATATTTTGTAAATTTATTTCTAATAGCATGTTTTATTTATTTGATTGGAATTGATTAAATTGCTTTATTTAAATATATATACCGGATAAACAGCTGCGATCGCCTAGTGGTTAGAGCGTCCGCCTCGGATGCTAGAGGTCGTGGGTTCGATCCACGGCCGAGTCCTTCCAAAGAGTTATAAAAATGGTACTAAAAGCTGCCCCGCTTGGCGCTCAACATTAAGAGGTTAGTGTTAGGACCAGTCGGCCTGGCCTCAGGATAATGTCATTTGGTGGGACATCATGCTACATGTCTGCGGCATGATGCCCCAGTGCTAGACATCACTATAAACTCCCTCACTGCAGACATCGTAGCGATATGACTGAAAAATTGTTAAAGCTACGTTAAAAATCCAAATCACACACTGCACAGGATAAATGGGTACTTGTTGAATAATTGAAATTCGTGACCACTCGTAACTCCATTATTGTACATATATACTGTGATATTTTTTAGTACATGGACTTGAATTTATGTCAATCGCCTCCCTCAGCTAATGGAACTTGTATGACGAAGAGAAAAATTCATCACTTAACCTTTGACAACTCATTGTAGAATAAGGAAACATTCTTCAGCACAATCATAATCGGAAATAAACACTACAAGCAAATGTCACTGAATACATTGCTAAATAAGAAAATATGTGACTCACGTATACATTTTTCTAAATACACTGACAACAGATTTGCATTGCAATGTGCAATTTCTGCCCTTACACTGTTATTAGTGGCAAGCGCTCAATATCAGACAGCTTCTTATAGTTTCGTCTTCACTTCTTCCTTCTCTTTTAAGAAAGTCTTACCATCACAATTTTAATTTGTTATTTATTGAATTCCTTCAAAAAGAAAAAATGTCTTCCATGCTTAAACCATCTTCGCTAGCCAATTGTTGTAGATGCACTCTATCCCACATAAAGTGGCTGCGTGACCATTGGCTAGCGAAGATGAGCTCGAAGGATCCCTTGGGTAAGTTGCATTGACAAAACTATTCATTAATCACGTATACAATTCCAATGTGAAACTTTTATTACAACCGTTAATATCCTTAATATTATAATTTGTTGTGCAGTTTACAAAAATGTGAATTTCTACATATGCCGTCTTAATATACGTGTATTTTATTTTTCATTGTTTGCATGTGAAGTCTTCATAAATTGTATTCCATTCTACATTTCGATGTCCATCTTTGTTTATAGTTGTGGAAATTAGCTTGAAAATCGTTTTGGGCCAAAGTAGATTAAATCGTTCTCCTTCTCCACCCTCCCATGTTCTTCGTTTGTTAATTTCCTCAAATTTGCAATCAAATGGATCTTATCTTGGAACTTGCATCATACTAAACTTGTCAAGCAATGCAACCAAACACTGCATTTCTTATTTACTGTTAAGTTTGCTATATATGCCATTTATAACATGATGACCCCGTGACTGAGTGGCTTAAAGCGCCTGTTTATACAGATCGCAGCCATCTCACCTCAGTCCGCATGGGTTATAATCTCGGGCCTGGCCAATGTGTGTGTGTGAGAAAGTTTGCCAGATATGGTTCTTAACAAGGTTTTCTATGGTTCTTCCTCCACCAGTTAAATTGGCTGTAATATATACCCTATCATAATTTGATAAATAGCGTTAAATCCACAACAGCAGCAACAACAACAACATCCATTTATAATATTAGTTTCTGAAAACGATTACAACCTTGTTGTTTCTCTGGAGATAATTTGAAAGTACAAACACAAAACCGGAAAAAACACGGTGTACGGGAGCCAACTGCATCTATCAAAACACAGCTGTCACCTACAAGTTATTCCAAGAACGAACTTTAGCATTACAAGAACAATCATTTCAAATGGGATTAGAAAAGAAAAATGAAAAAGTATTCAATGACATATATATTTTTCAAGTCATATACATTTGAAAATATTTGGTGACAAAGTCAATGCTGTGCGATACGTTTTATTACAAGTAGCAAAACTAAATTATTTATTCAGTTACACCTTTCTTCGAATGACTGTAGATTTCAGTGAAACAAGTACACGGGAGTATAAAGCCACTGCGGTGGGTCGGGGTGGGTGGAAATGGCGCCTCTTCCCCGACTTATTTTCCTAAAAATTCAGTTTAAAATGCAAGGTTTCTTAAAAGAAAAATTTTAGAAGTTTGAAAGTCATTTCCATAGGTTTGTTGCAAAATGATACTTCATTTCTGGATTGTAGTATGTAAATAATGTAAATAAAGTCAACAACCCACACATCCCTTCAGTGTCTTATTAGACAAATCCAACAAGTTAGCTTCTCTGTTATAGTTCTTGTCATGCATCAGAAAATTGTGTTGGTTTGTATTATATAATATTACTAATAAATATAATATATTGCATGCAAACAGCGTAAGGAAATGGAAGTTGATAGCATGCAAGGAATGTCAGCACTAAATGGAGTCTTCTGCTTGCATTGGTCGAGAGCATGACGAGTTGCAAGTTATAATTTATATAACTGGCAACTATGTGTAGTTGATGGCAAGTACTATAAATGCTACGGATATATATTGGATATAACCAAGAAATAATGTGTTCGAACACTCCGAAAAAGAAACAAAATGTCTGCCTGACCTATTCGTTACACTGATACTAGGATCATAAATGCAACTCAGCGTCATGTGATGTTTTTCTTTTTGTTGCTGTGGTATTGTCTTCAAATGTTAGTAATGACGTCCCAACACTAAGTTTCTGTGGTTGTCGACCGGTCAGACAGAAATGCATGAAATAGAGAATTTACACAAAAATGATCGTACAAGATTTCTTAAATATATGGACTATATGAATTGCCAGACACCAGGATCGGACAAAATCTACATATCTTGGAAGAGTTCGATGTTCGTACCTCAGGGTGAACACACTATGGTCCCGACAAATCCGCAGATGAAAAGAATATTCTACCCAAAACTTGGAAGAGACTGACGGAGATCCTTTAATCTCATCTAAACTGATTTCTTGGTCAGGATCGATGACCAATCTGATCACCAGTTAGGCGTGAATCTAACCGTAACTGTTTAATGCTCAGACAAGAACTAAGTGGGACATTTATTTCATTTTTCAAGACAACACATTTATGTCAAATGTTAACAACTTAGACATTCTTTTTTTAACAGAAAAGAAACTTTGTATATTTAACGTTTTGAGTAAATCGCTGTATTGTTATCAGCAAACGCATTGGTTCTCATATATGTTATGGTATACTATCCTAATCGCGGGTTCAATACCCGTCCAGGCCAGGCAGGTCAGTTACCTCGGTGTGATCATGGGATGGACATATAGCTCCCATTTCCGCAGGATGATATAGAAAGTAATGTGTTAAAAGTGCCATTAAAAAAGAAATGAAAATACCAAACCTACGCTACCCACGTAACATATTAGGTGTTAAGGGCACTTTCAGATCATCATCGGTTGATGTCATCATGTGATAAAAACGTCATCTTGAGCTATGCATTGAGGGTTAATTTTTAAAAAATGCGGACAACGTTATGACCATTTTTCATAATGCGACTATTGTTGCTGCTGTTTCTTGTTGCTTTATTGTTATCGTTATTATTATTATTATTATTATTATTATTATTATTATTATTATTTAATCAAGATACATACATAAAATATGTCAAGTTACAAAAGTTATAATAATACAATCATCATTTTTTGCGTTCTGTTCGTGGCTGTCTCAATCCTGATGATTCCCATTTTCGACGTTATCTAAAACAAAATATTCATGGGCAGCATCAGATTGTTCACCCTGTGTTCGTAAGGTTCAGTCCGTGACGTCATCACCCACTTCAGCGTAGGTTTCTGGACGTTCCAAATTCCTGACTTTACTTTCCCTGGAAATGTTTTCGCTCTCAAGGATGAAGTAATTGTGTCCATCAAGATCACTGGCACAAGAATATTCGTTTACTCCGTCAGTTTCATATGGTGAATTCGTCATAGAATCGGTATGTTCGTCATTATCAGTCTGTTTTAGACGACCAGAACTAGGCTTGTTACCATGGTCATCAAGACGAGTCTCCTTTAGCTGAAGTTCGTCATAAGTTTGCTGTTCATTGTCGATCCGGTTAGAACTGAGTGATTGGTACTGGGTTTCATCAGATTTATTTTCATTCTTTGAGTAAGCTGAGTCGGGGATTTTTGGGTCATATTTCTTTACAGCAACATTCTCAGCCAGGAACTGTAGGTAAAAAGGATAAGCATACTGCATACCTTAAGTCAGCTGTTCCTGCACTCAATTTTCTGTATTTGTTGTTTTTTTTTATATATATCTTTTGTACATTCCGATAAGTAGACAACAGCTAATTCAGTATTATTTGTGGATCACCAGTTCTGTTGTTTTATATTGCTGTTGCCACAATGCACTGGCTTAAAGACCAAAATAATAACGACCCGTCTTAAAAATAATAAGACCATTGTGCCAGTGCATGAATCTATGTACTGACGAAAATATCGATTTCTGCAAAACTTTGAAATTTCTAACTATTTGAATATATATTTGTATAAGACTCTTAATGAGGAAGGTAAACTTTTTACAAGTAAATGTTATCCATAACATAATTTTCAAATGCGCCTATGTATCACATTATGGTGGATAAAACATGTTGAAGACATGTATTTTGCATATACTCGTAGACATTACGGTTAAAATAGATTTTATGTATTTCCTAAATATATATATTTTATCTGCAACTCGTTTAGCAGAAAAGATATCTTCTACTGTTAAAAACCGAAACGTTAATAATTTTTATTACAAGAAATGGAGAAGTGAATATGACGCTACTTGTTTAATTTTAGAAACTTAGAAATCATATGATATGATATTTTAAAAGGATTTTAAGAGTCTGGAAACATTATATATATATATATATATATATATATATATATATATATATATATATATATATATATTAATGTTAGAAATTATTTTGCTATCGTATTCGGTCTGGTTCTATTTTTAAAAAAAATAGCCTTATGAGATGTAAGACAATTTAATCAAAAGCTATATAACAGTCCTTTAAATTCAAATATATGTCATAAAATACTCTGAAGCTGTACAAGGGAACAAAGTCTGACAATATGAGTGAGAGAAGTAATATTAAAAAATTTAGGCTGACGCACCCTCCAACAGATGAACCGTCACTATCTCAGGCAAACATGAATGGAAAAAGAGGTAAGAAAAATGCAGGTATATGATCGTGAAACACCTCTATTACGGATTCCTCGGCATTTTCGTTTCAAAGTTTACACTGTACACCTGTCTAAAAATACTATTTAACTTGAGATAACCATCTTCCAATTTGATATATTTGTTGAAATTACCATTCTTGTCATATCTGGGATGACGATTGAAATAAAATTATTTTTAAAGTTTCCAATAGTAAAATCATCATCTATGTCATCATTATCATCACCATCATGATCATCATTATTATAAACACTCTATGAAACAAACAGAGAAACTACTGTACTTCTACCTGTAAATCTGGACCGGACTGCGGTTTTGAATCAACTTGGGCTTCATTGGCATTTTTGGAGAAACTAAAGTAAAAATTGTAACAGATAAAGGTTATTTTTGATTCAAATGTTACATAACAAGAATCAGATGTTAGTATTTATCTATGAATTACTCGTCTGATATTTCATCTAAAATTCATTTCACGCACAAATGCATACAAAGCATTGTAATGATGGTTACTAAAATTAAATCCAAATATAAAACAGACACAACTTGTTGGGTGAAGAAATGAGTTATCATATCTTCTGCACTGCTGTGTGAATAAATTATTGAGGTTACAGCTAATCAAGTTTAGATATTTATGTCAACTGACCTAAATGACGCTTCTGAAACTAAAATAAACCATTAACATCAAACAGATCTGACAGATGTTTATGGCATTAACTCACTTCTAAATTAGCCACAGATTTTAGGGTGAACTAAATATGCAGGTATCGCGTGATTTTGCCATTATTTATTTATTTATTTATTTATTTATTTATTTATTTATCTATTTATTTATTTGGAAAAATAACTTCGTAATATGCACAGAAAAACTGTCCGTTTTCCAAAACAGAGACAGTGTCAAAAATGACAGCGATCTGTGCTTGTTTACTCTCAGGAATCTATTCACAAAGCAATAATTATAGATAATAGCGTTTGCACACAATATAAGTAGACCGAATTACAACTACAGTTCACTGGAGCAAGTTTAACATTCACAACAAAAAAAAAAAAACAATCGCATGAAGTTTAAAAAAATAATACCGAGTGACAAATTTCCTCAGGTTGCTAGTATGACCTGTTCTGAAACCGGACCCGGTCTATCGTACTGAGTGCTTTCATATACGAGAATAGCAGCCTGAGATCGAAGAGCATGTGTGGAAGAGAGTTTTGAAGTCACTTACTTTCTCTCTTTTATAGCATGTTAGACAGGGTCGGTGTCAAAACGGGTCATACGAGTAATCTCAGGATCTTTCGTCACATGGAATGAATTTTATTTCCTTCAAGCTCATGCTTTATCTCAACATTCGGCTTGCGTCAGCCACCAGTATTACAAGCAAGCCCATTTACTTCAGACGAGACTACAATATTCTAGTCTAAAAACACTAATTTATTTATATATACCACCAGTTGTGTTTGTGCGGTTTTGGGGGATTTTGTAACGTAGCTTAAACGATTTTAGTAATATCGCAAAGATGTCTGCAGTCTTGCAATTCATAGTGATGTCTAGCACTGGGGCATCATGCTGCAGACATGTAGCATTATGTCTCTTCCAGTTAGGCTATCCTGACACCAGACCGACCAGTCCTAACACTAACCTCTAAATGCTGAGGGCCTCACGAGGCAGCTGTTTTTCAAACTTCATGACTTCTCCATAGAAGGTAAATGTTGTTATTGTATCATGTACCTGTCAATTTTCTACCCACAAATTATCGAGAATTTTGCACGCAAATCCCAAGATTAGGACAACGACACTGTCGTTTTCCGATTCTTATTACCATACTCTCAAACAAGAACTACTATTCCCTGTGTTTTCCTGATTACAGTTGAGCAAGCTTGTTTAACTATGCCGCGACCTCGCTTGAAATACAAATGGAAATGAGGACCATTCTCTTTATCAAGTCTTTATAATCAAGTTTCAACAATTTGTTAAATCCAGCAGTAAATAAATGTGAAAATAATGGCGTCATTCCCATGTCAAGTCGTCGTCTGAGCCTCTCACAATATCCCGACAGACACAGTTCAAAAAGCTATCAACCGGACATCAAATATAAACTTTTCCTAGTATTCAGATGCTGATTCATGCTGCTGCCCATGGACGTCTAACAACTCGTTTTATTAACAGTGACATCAGTGAAAATAAGTGAATGTTGGTATACATGCTTCATTCATAAAACCGATATTCATAGGCATGTCAGCAGTTAATAAAATTAAATTCAGTTATGAGTTGACATTAAGCTCATGTCACAAAGGTTGAAATTTTAAGCGATTTAAGTTTTTTCAGCTATGTTTTGAGATTTTATTAATTTAGATGAAAACTGATAGGTATATACTAACATTATCATTATCAAAGTAATTCGATCTTGATTGCTAGATCACACCTTGTTGTCAGCATCAGAGAGTCCAAATCATGAGTCAGTGTGTCGTGTCTTGTAATGGTATGGATTTTCTGATGTTGCCAACTCGACGTGAACAACCAATCAAGATTGGGTTACTGTGATATATATATATATATATATATATATATATATATATATATATATATATATATATATATAGTTATATATATATAGTTATATATATATAGTTATATATATATAGTTATATATATATATATATATATATAGTTTGTCGTTTTAGTTGTCGTTATGTAAGAGCAAAGACGATTCACACTATATCATTTTCGGTGATATGATATAAACATAACCACATATCAAAATGATGTACAGTTCCACATTTCTAAAAGCTAGTCGACGAAACGGTGAAAGCATGATGGCGTGATATTGGTAAAATTATGTTGAAAAGTGAAGTTGGATATTTCTGATTCAGGTTCAGTTAGTCGATTGAGACATTAATTAAACAATATCCATTAAGAAGAGTCTTTTACTAAGTAATGACGATTTAGATATATCCATCAACATATGCTGTCTTTCCACTTTTAATTTTCATTCCTGAAATTCTTTAAACATAAAAAATAGAAATATTGCCAAATTCTTCGGGTTATCATTCAGAATGAAAGGTCTCTTAAAGAACTAAGGCAAATAAATGCAGTCTGCCTTTACAGGTAATGAAGTCTGAAACATAGAGGACGGTAGACGTAAAAGGTTGGAGATCGCATGAAAACCTGCCCGATATCAGCATCAACTTAGATTGTTAACAGAAAGCTTCATCAATATATCTTACCATCTTTGTTGTGTCCTTTTCATGTACAAAATAAATAACAAGGCAGTTAGGACAACGCCCACTAGTAAGCAACCAAAAGCCACCAAGAAGATTTCTGTTAATGTGTAGCGTTTCTCATCATCTTTGCTATTCTCTTGTCTGCTTCCTTGGGCAGATGAAACTGAAAAATTTCAAACAATACATATGAAAATTATTTTTTACTGTCTGAGTTACAGCGAAAGAAACCTATCTCATTAACATCAGCAATAATAGTAGTATTACTACTAATACTAATAGTTTATGTACCTTTCTTACGAGCAGCATCTCTTTACTTTAGCTATTTCTCTGCAGACGGACATTAATGGCGAGTCCGTTTGGCACGTAATTTTGTCTAATATTTTACCATGCCATACGTTTCTGATTTCACGTGGTCACCTTTGGATTTTGCCACACACACACACACACACACACAGATAT
>JAECUM010052936.1:0-15335 GCA_016617855.1 Megalonaias nervosa
TAATTTCATTACATGTCATTGTAATGTAACGTTGTATGCTGCACTGAACCTTGTCTAAAATTGAGTTTATTTCTGCTTGACCTGATTTACTTTTTTATTTCATTTTATGTAAACAACTAATACGTAGCTAAATTATTCTCTATGTGTATAGGCTTAATATCAGGGTCTTTATTAATAGAAGAAGTAAATATGTTTATTTGGGTCAGGGTTTTGGACTTTCCTATGTGAAAGTTTTAAACATCAGGATCATTCTAGAAGGTTATTTTCCATTAGGTCATGTATTTCTTTAGAAAGTGCTAATTGTGACCTGAGGTCAAGTAGAGAACTATATAATCTTGTGATTGTGAGGACTTGGTCATTAGTGCTTTAAGATCTAGCACTTTCAAGTTATATATTATATGTTGTGACTAGTAGTTTTGGGCTAGAATCTTTTTTGTTCAAATTATTGAATTCAAGTGATTATTTTCTCTGGAAATACAAAATGTGCTCTGATAATATTCTTGGAGAAAGACATTCACTGAAATTTATTGTATATTCAAACATGGAATTATATTTCTGTGATTAAGCAAAAGAATGTTGGCACATCAACACTTCAATAGCTACCACAGATACGTCATCAACTTCAGTTTGGGGATTTTTTCTGGACTTTTACTGAATTTTATCCAGGACTTTAAATTGCTAGGACTTGTGTCTGTAATTCTTGGATTATTTTGGGATTTAATTCGCAATACCATAAGTTCTTTTTTCTCATTTTCACTTTGTATACTAGGGAAATGAATTATTTGTTAAATTTTACAAAGCTTGTTGTCTTTCACCCTTTTCTGCTACTTATTTTAAGATCATAGACTCGTAACAATAACTACATAATTTACAAACACTATAGATATATTGTTATGTATATCTGAATAAGTTTAAAATTTTTATTCATGACTGTAAGTTTTACCTATAGCTAAATTTTATTTTAAGATATTAAGAGTGACAATATTGCATAGGATCTATAAATAGCTATGATCAAATTACTAAAAGTAATAGTAGCAGTAAACATGTTCATAAGTTTGGGATAATTTCTCATTGGCTGGTGGGATGATGTGGGTTCTTAGAAGAATTAGGTTATTTTCCATTGTATAGCTTAGGTCAGGTGGGTTCTTTTACGATGTAAAATATTTGCGAAAAGTCACGTTGGAGTAGTAGCAAAATGCGTTTCCACCCCTTATTTTTGTATATGAGTGCGCGGAGTTGGACAGTTTTAGTCAGTTTTATTTCTTATGTTCTTGTAACATCTGTCTTTAGACGTATTTAATGTTGTGTCTAGATATTATTTGAGAGGAAACATTT
Organism: Megalonaias nervosa; assembly: GCA_016617855.1. Taxonomy (NCBI): domain Eukaryota; kingdom Metazoa; phylum Mollusca; class Bivalvia; order Unionida; family Unionidae; genus Megalonaias; species Megalonaias nervosa. The sequence goes on from JAECUM010052936.1 coordinate 1,336, forward strand.
GTTTAGAATATTCATTGAAACTAAACGAGCTCATTGGGCTTAAATATTATTCTAGGAATATTGTGAATTATTCAAAAGAATTTTGGACAATGTTGTTTTGATGTTTAAGTACACTGTTATTGTAATTTTAGCATAAGGGTATTCTTTGAAGCGCCTAGCAATAAAAAAAAAAAAATGTTTTTCTATCAGCAAACATTCATTAATATCGTTCAGTTTGGCTTGTTAAGTTTCGGAAATCATATCGTGTGGTTTGAAAATAGACCGTTTGACACTTATTCTTAATTTTTTTTAAGGTTACGAGAATGTTTTTGTAGAAAAACCGTAAAATATTGCTCTATACTTCCAGATTGGTTTCCGAATGTAGTGTACATATGTGAACTCCGTTTTTTTCACCAAAGAATGCAAGTAATCGAAAAAAAAATACTCTGGTAATCCCACACATTCTTTCAAGTGTTTAACTGACGGAATTTTGCTTTAGTTTCAGATCTCCAGTATGACATTCCTAGTGCATGATTTTGAGGTCGGTCTCCAATATCAAACCTTTGTTCTGCTGTTATCATATTACATTTTAACCGATTCCAGCGCTAATGTCCCATCTCCCAATTTGATATTTGCCTGCCTGAAAAGTAGAGCGACTTGCAAGTGAGGGCTATCGTGAATTTTTCCACCTCCAAACAAGACTATAGGTTAACAAGACATCTTCTCTGAAGCACTCTACAACTTTAATTCGACACTGAAAATATTAAATCTCAACTCAACTGACAGAACAAGCAAATAATCATTGAAACAAATGAGGGGAATATAATAACTCTACCTCAAGCAAAATTAATATGGGGGACCATCTGTTTTCAAATTTTTTTGAAGGTAAGAAGGAGTCCAAACTTGTATTAATCCAGCTTGAAAACAACAACATTCAAATTATCTGTGATAATGCACTCCAAGTCTTTGAAAATCTTACCAAGTTAAATTTGTCAAACAACAAAATAAATTTTACTGAATTGTCCGTTGCAGTTAATTTGGTAAATATGAAGCTAAGTTTCAACAAACTGAATTATGTACCCGAGTTTTGTGTGAATGGAAACAGCATATTTACAAATACTGCTGTGTTAAAGCTATAAACAATTGCATCGACGTGTTTTCCGAGACCACTTGCTTTGATTGACTTCGTCAAAGGATCTGCAGATAGAAACAAGATTAATCTTTGAATGAAAACGTATGGTTCAACACCAGTTTGTGGGATTCATTGTTTACCACATCTAAACTGCAATGTCGTGCCAACGAAGACGATCGCTTGACACTTTCCATTTATCACGACAGTCTGAAGTTCTCCGTTTGGATCGAGTTTAGCACTCCATCAGAACTGACACCTTCCAAAGTCATCGACAAGATTCAACACGTGCAGCAGTCCAACTACAAGTTTCACATCACCGATGGAAAAGCGACACTGTACATTGCCCACGTTTCTCTTCCCAAAGAGACCGGACAACGCAGGAAAGTTGTTATTGGTGGACAACCTTCGCAGTTTCTTCCAAATTAAACACAATCAAGACAAGATGTCTTTAGCTCGTGCCATCGTGGTGGGACGAACGTATGCTGTCAAAAACGACAGGGCAGAATGGAAAAGAACCTGGGACAAAGTTCGAAAATCGAACCAAGCCAAACAACGAAGAGAAGCAGATCCTCCTGTTACAGCAAGCGGGGCTATCTAAAGACACACCCTGTGACATTTCTGAAATGCAAAAACTGCAAGACGTCTTAGCTCCACATACACCTTGAAACTGCACCTTCAAGAAGTGCGCGGACCTCTGTTGTTTCGGGGCAAAAATTTCAAGGACGGAACATACATTCACGTCTATCACCACGATGAACATTTCGAGGCCATTACCAGTATCACCGGATTCCTGGGATATGGTTATCATTGTGAGAAATGTGACTCTCGGTATAACAATCGAGAGCAACACAAGCATTGTGGATCGAAATGTGAGGGATGTTTGGCCTCTAAACCCTGTCTTGACGATGGACAAAAACGAGTGCATTGCCCAGCTTGTCAGCGAACTTTTGTCAGCCCTACCTGTTACCAACAATATCTGAAGACGCAAGGTTCACAGCAGAAACGTGCTTGTCACGTCCTGAGATTATGCCCGACTTGTGGACAAGGCATACCAATAGTACCAAGGCTCACGTATGTTCAGGAAAGAAACAATGTCACATTTGTCACCAAATCGTGGACCTGAAACACGAATGCTACATTCAAAACTACCAATCCCAACATGAGGAGGAAGATGACAAGAAGAAAGGGAATTTCATATTTTTTTATTTCGAATGCAAGCAAGAGACCGGCGTTCACATTTCTAATTTCTGCGTAGCTCATCGAGCGTGCGAGAAGTGCATCTATCTTTAGCCATTGCCCCTACTGTAACAAGACTCCTGGAAGACGTGAAAAAAAATCTTTCGGGGACCGAACACGCTGACCGATTTTGCCCAATGGATCTTAGACCCTATCGACGAGACGTGGAGTCAAGAGGACATCGAACGTTTCAGAGATTGCCATCGCTATGCCACGGTGATGGCTCACAATTTTCTTCTGAAATACTATACGGAACAAAGTACCGAATGTCCTAAAACCACTTTGAAAGGAGCCAAAATCATTTCCATGCAAGTGGGACAAGTACAGTTTAAAGATTCGATGAGTTACTTGGCCATGGTTTTGAGTCGAATGCCTAAAACATTTGGAATGACAGAAATGGCAAAGGTTATTTTCACACTTTTTCAATACCGAAGCCAATAAACTTACCGTTCGACCCCATTTGCCTCATGATCACCACTACGACCCCGACAACATGCGCACCGAGCAACAAGAAGCTTTCACCGCTTGGAACCACACTCACGCCTCGGACCCCCTTCGACTTTCAGAAAGAAATGTTAAAGTATTGTCATTCCGACGAGGACATTTTACGGCAATACGGTAGAAATATCGAGAATTGTTCATGGAGCACGGAGGGATCGATCCTTTGAAAAAAGCCTGCACTATTGCCAAAGCGTCATCCTTAGTGTACCGCAAACGATTCATGTCCGAGAAGATCCTGACTGTCATAAGCCCTCAGACGACAAACTTTGTTAGACGTCAGTACTCGGTCAAAGCCCTACGCTGGTTACATTACTTATGTGACAAGAAAGACAAATAGATCCAACATGCCAGAAACGGAGGAGGAGGTGAAAAGACCATCGGAACGTATTCGGTGGATGGCTGGGACTTATAAAACGCTAAGATCGTGTACGAGTTTAACAGTTGCTTACTTCACGGATGTCCAATTTGTTACCTGAACGGTACACCCAAAATCAGTTTTTACAACGTACCATGGACGACTTCTACGAGGCCACTTGTCAACGACGCTTAAAGCTAGAACAACAAGGATAGCAAGTGGTGGAAATGTGGGAACACGAGTCCGATCGCCGTTTGGAAACCGATCCCGGGTTTAAACGCAGCATAGAACGTTAGAAGTTGGTGGACCCTCTGAACCCGAGGGACACCTTATATGGAGGACGAACGAATGTCCCCCTGTTTCCTGTACCAGTCCGACGAGGAGAAAGGAGAAGAAATCAAATACTTGGATGTGTGTTCGCTGTATCCTTACGTATGCAAATATTGTCACTTTCCCACAGGGCACCCACAATTGCTGACGGAACACATTGACCTGGACAACATTCGACAATACGAAGGATTGATTAAATGTAAAGTCTTACCTCCCACGGACTTGTACCATCCCGTTTTACCTCACCATTGCCAAGGAAAACTGATGTTTCCCTTGTGCCGTACTTGTGCAGAAACGGGCATCCAAGACCAACCTTGTCAGCACACGCAGGAAGAACGCGCCTTGACGGGAACGCGAGTCAACTTGGAATTGTTTATGGCTCTGGACCTGGGATACCAATTGTTAGAAGTGTACGAAATTTACCACTTTTCCAAGACAGAAAAATACCACAAGGGCGACGAGACACAGAAAAGCATTTTCGCAGACTACGTGGATACCTTTGTGAAACTGAAACAAGAAGTCAGCGGCTATCCTTCCTGGTGCCAGACTCCCGAAGACCAAGAGAAATTCAAAGAGAAATACTTGGAGCAGGAGGGCATAGCTTTAAACCACATCGAGAAAGCGAAGGAAGACGTTCGTTTGCCATAGTGATGTTGATTTGTTTGTGGGGAAAAATGGCAAAATGACATTGTTTACCCAAGACGAAGTATTTGACAGAACCTTCCCGCTACTTCCAGATGATTCACGACAAAACCAAATATATAAAACACTGGACGTCCTTCGTGAAGACTTGATCCTGGTCAATTACGAAGAAGAACTGGACTTTGTACAGGCTGATTAATTTGGAAATGTCATCATAGCGGCTTACGTGACAACCCATGCTCGCCTAAAAATTTTACGGAACTTTAGAACTGTTAGGAGATCGTGTGATGTACTTTGACACTGAAAGTTGCATCTACATCGATCGCCTGGGTCACCGGCACCCTGTCGTCGAAGGAGACCATTTAGAAGCCTGGACGGACGAGCACCCCAACGACATCATTCTAAGTTTTGCTAGTGGCGGTCCCAAAAATTACGGCTACGAATACCAGGACCCACAAGGAGAAGTGCACACCGAGTGTAAAGTGAAAGGATTGACTGTTAATTATCGAACAAGTCAAGTGGTGAACTTTGGGGTATTGAAAGAAGCCTTGCAGTCTGGAGAAGATCAAGATTTTAAAGTGACCACCTACAAGCTTCATAAGATTGTATGTTTAGTCACACACCAAATCGTCAGTCGACCTTTGGAAAAAACTGTATCAAATCGTGTACCAGAAGCGAATGCGGCTTCCCCATCACCACACGTTACCTTGCGGAATCGTCGATATTGGTCAGCATATAAAAAGGGAAAACGTCCAAGACCGATAGTTCATTGTGACTACAATTGCCAAGCGAGAAAGATGAATCTTTTTAAACAGACACAATTTAAGTTCGGTGATTCTCAAGTGGAGTGCGATGCTGTGCCTTGCGATTGCAGGGATGACGTACGCTGTAACCTCAGCGATTCAGTACCACATCATGGGAACTTTGCTATGACTACTACTACTACTATACCTACCATGGAAAGTAATGCTGTGCGTGTCAAACCTGACGGATGCGAAGGCGATACCACTGGTTATCGTGGACTCTTTACTGGTTTTAATTGTCAATGTTATCCTCAACGTGAAACCATGCAGCTACCATCCATGCCTGAGCAAACTACTGCGGGTTTCACGTACCCTTATCGAAATGAGCCTCTGAAAGGAGAATATTCGTTCCCTTTACGTTTATCTGAATACTGCGACTTTGAATGTCGATTCCAAACCTTCCAAGGAAAGTGGCCTAAATATCTGGGAGGACCTACCCCCGATGAATTAGCCAGAGCCGGTCAGGTGATTCAGTCGAGGTGTGTCACTTCACCAGTGGGACCAGAAAGATTCCGCTTGCCTGGAACATGCTCGTTGTCTCCACACCGTTACTACCTATCTTAAGTGGTACCGAAATAATCTCTTCATGGATATTTTACAAGAGAACATTTGTGGTTTGCCTGTGGAGTTGAGAGAACTCATTTACCGAGAGTTTGTCAAAATACAAGTCAGATGCAAAGAACAATTGCATTCGTTACGTCACCAGTGTTTAAACCACTGGTACGTGAATGCTATAAGAAGACTGATTCATTTGAAAGCGTTCCAGTGGTCAGACATTGTTCAACTGACCGAAGACCAGAGGACGTTGGTTGCTACTGATCCAACTTCTTACAAGCTAGCCATGCTACACCGAATTCCAGAGGAAGAGTTTGAGGATTACCAAAATCTTTTACACGAACAAATCTTGGTTCAAGAGGAAACTACTGTGCGACGTGTGGTGTGTGAGTTAGTGACTAACCAGTTTTGGTAAGGAACTGAAATAGAACCGCTTCCATTCAAAAAGTACATTGATTACCTTCAACAACAGAGGGTATAACAACTTGCTACCATGCCAAGACCTTTATTATTAGTGATACAACAATTGCCGTGGAAGGAAATCATTGACACCATTCAGACTGTGGAGGATTACCAACACTTTTTCGAGAACTGTATCCAATGAATTTGGGTCGTGGTGTCTTAGTAACTTCCTTTTTGGGATTTCGTTTACCAGCCGATTCCATGTGGGCTCTTTACGATCTGTACCTTACAGTACCAGCAAAAACGTAAGGGTGGTGCCTTTAAATGTACAAGAGAGACTCATTCTGTTAAAATCTGTGCCCTGTCATCTCGATGCCTCTCTACCTCTACGGAAAAAAAAAGATTCGTCAACTTTTAGGCACTGAAAATGTTTACGAAGACGTGTGTGTAGCTTGTGACTTACACCCTCACTGGCGAGATGTACGTTACTGGAAAAGTTTTTTTTTTCCGAGGCTTGGAGAAAAGAAGCCGCAAACTATGCCAATAATTGTAATCATGATGTCAAAAGTCCAGTGATAAAAGGAACTTTTAAACCTGTGTTAGCCGCAGTGTCAGAAGAAGAACCCGACACCGAGGAAACCCACTCCATTCAGGACAGGACCGTCATCGACATGGACACCCCCGAAAGGCCATTCCGGGAGGACTCTAAGAACATTAGCCAGTGTCCCTGGGACACCAAACATTCGTCACAAAACAATGTTGTACAGTGACTTGTTAATGTTCCACTTTGATCGTTTTGATGTATATTTATCCATGTACTTAAAGGTTTGGCTTTTATGTATTTTTGTCTTTCGTGTTCAGTTTTAAAAATGTTTTGAAATAAAACTCGTCCTGAAAAAGTATAAAAACTCTTGTCTTGTCTGTATTCGTTTCAAAAGTGACATTCCCTGCACTATGGCTACCTCTGCTGTCTCTGCTTCTTCTTCCTCCACTTTCAAAGTCATTGTCGATAAGTTATATCGTGGTAGTTGGATGGCCTTGTATCTTCCCCATCCCTTTAACATGTTAATTGCTGGACCGAGCGGTTCAGGCAAAACCGAATTTGTCAAACGTTTGATCGAACATAAAAATCATTTGATCGATCGTCCACCTCAACGTATCGTGAACTGTTACAAAGAGTGGTAATCGGCGTACAGCCTCTTGAGAGAAAGTCAAGGCGATTCCATCGTGTTTGTGGAAGGCATTCCTGGCGAAGACGACGGGATCGTGTCTGACCCCAGTCAAACCCATCTGGTCATCTTCGACGACATGTTAGTAGAAGAAGAAGAAATTAAACTGTGGTTTACTCGCAAAGGGCATCATCATAATGCCAGTGTCATTTACATCACCCAAAATTTGTTTCAACAAAGTAAAGCCAATCACACCATCAGTTTCAATGCTCATTATGTGGTCTTCTTGAAAAGTCCTAGAGATAAATTGCAAGTGCAAGTCTTAGCCAAACAGTTAGGAACTCCTTGGCTGACTCATGCGTACGACGATGACACGTCTCTTCAGTCTCATCTTCCCGTTAAATTGATTACTGCCTTGTATGGCATCAGTTGCAAAAAAACCCACAAATACGTGCTCGTGTCTTAGAAGCCAGTCTCAGAGAAGTCTTACGATGGTTTACGGTGACAGCACGTCAATTACTGCAAGGTCTCATTCAGATTCCACATCAAACCAAACGTTTTTTTGAGAGAAACAAAGTAGCCTTGACACAACTGGCAGATGACCGCATCGACACTCAAACCAAAAGCAAATCATTTTGAAACCTGGAGGTAGCGGTTGTACAGGAGTTGTCATCATTCCCTTTCTCTTAAAATGGGATCCAAATGTCCCAAAAGTCATCCCCAAGGAAAAAGCCACTCCCCGACTCAAACTTACCAGAAGAAAAAGAGCAGTGGTGTCAAGGCCAGGTCACAACCCCAGAAAAAGAAAATGCCCCACAAAGAGAAAAGTCCCCAGAAAACGAAAAGCCACAAGAAAGTGCCACAGAAATCAGCTTCTACGGGCAAGAGAGGCACTGCGTCCAGGACGCATCCTTACATCCCCAAGCCACGACCTGCAGGGATCTCCAGTAGCCTCAGGTTCTTCCACATCACCGTTGCTAGTGATGCCAGCTAAACCCAATTTGACACCCGTTCTTCCTAACTTGATGAAGAAATGGAAACCCGCGTCTTCAGGAACTTCTTCTCCAGCGGTGACACCCTCCTCCTCTTTAGCCGCTGTGGCAGCTGCTAACAATGTACCTGCCCACAAAATCAAAGTTCAAGAGAGATCGGGTATGTTACAGAGTTTACTGGATTTATCCGAGCAAGAACTGACACGATTTAGTCCGTTGCGAACCCTCAACGACGCGTGATGCCTGTCATAAAGTTTATAAGACGTAGAGACAGTCAGTGGCGACTCATTCCGCTATTAAAACGACCTGGGGTACACGATGGATATCAGTGTTTTTGTGCTCCTGGACGCAAAAAGATGACACCAACTAGGAGTGCACACCATTATCATCGTCGTTCTCCTATTCAAAAAGGAAAAGGAAAAAGAAAAGAACAGTCTCGTCGTTTGACCCGACATCTGATAAAACCAATAGCCAAGCATCGAAGTCTACCCCAGAAAAGACCCAATCGTCCAAAGAAAACGAGGAGCAGCCAAGGGGGATGATTTTTTTTGTGATAATGCGATAACCAGAGATTTCGTTAAACAGACGGGTCACACACCCAGCCAACTCCTCCAACAATACTATTTCACAAAAAAATAAGGTAAAAGGACGTGTGCCAAGTCATCGACGTCATTGCATTCTGTGTTTGCTACGGAACAAACAAAGATGTCACCAACCAGAAGTGCACACCACCACTATCGTCGTTCTCCAGTCCAAAAAGGAAAAGAGAAAAGAAAAGGACAGTCTCTTGTTTGACCCTGCATCGAAAAAAAAACGCTTAGCCAAGCATCGACGTCTACCCCAAAAAGACCACATCGTCCAAAGAAAAAGAGGAGCAACCAACGGGAAGGCTTTTTTCGCGATATAGAAAAAATGTCGTCACCTTTTTGAAGAAGCGGTAATCAAAAAGTTCGTCAAAAACACTGGTTACACACCCAACGAACTCCTCCAATAATACTCCACCCAAAGAGAAGATTAAAGGATGTGTGCCAAGTTATCGACGTCAGTGTATTTTTTGTGTATGCTCTGGAACAAACAAAGATGTCACCACCCAGAAGCCATCCGTCTTCTATCCCCAAAGGAAAGAAAAGGAAAGGACTGCCTCCTCGTTTAGACAAACATTGGAACGTGTTGTCCCTCCTTTCCAAACCCCCTCAATCCATGCGAAAAGAACTGACTCAAACCGCCTCCAGATACGTCGTCGATGCCGTGTGCGAATGTTGTCTGAATGTCTTGAAAGGAACGATACCTTTGTCTCAACATCAGAAAGAATGCTTAGCTAAGCATCGACACGTTCTTCGTCAAATGGTCCAAAAGAAAATACCTATCCATCAAACAAAAAAGATGTTAGTGCAACACAGAGGATTTGTGCACCTATTGTTAGCACCCTTGGTGAAAGGAGTATTGGGAACAATGATGACAGGACTCGTGACGGGAGCTGCTTCACAAGGAATACGTAAAAGATAAAAAGGATCATGAAGATAAAAGAGACCTTTGGAATCTGATGGAAGGACGAAAACTAACTTTATTGCCTTACAAACAATGGATGGAATTCCATCGATGGCAAGAACAATGGACCTCACATTTACTTCCCAATCCTCATTTGACTCAGATGACCCTGTTGCAACACAAATTGCAATCGTTGATGCATCGCAGCGATTTGTCAGAAACGTAAAAATCTCAACGGTACGGTCAAGTGTTGCAACAACTGAACTCTTTCACCAGAAAGCTTTAGACGAAACAGCTTGACCGACTCTGAAAGATTTTAAAACCCTGACGAACAGTCCATCACTACCACCCCCACTACCCCGAGTGACCAAGAAAGACGCAGCCCCACGGATGCCTGAGGACGAAGAGGCACAAGAAGTCTTCAAACACCGTCAGCGGCTCTCATCCCTAGTAAGTTTGCAGCGTCCTTGTTGACCCCTTCCCCAACACCCCAACGAGAAGAACTCAAAGCTTGGGTTAAAAAGATGATGTCCACTCCTCCTTCGACAGAAGTGAAAAAGAAAGAAGAGAAACTAGAAGTGAAAAAAGAAAAGAATAAAAAAGCCATTCCATTAACACCACCACCACTACTATCCTCAACTTTTGCCCCCGTGACACGTCGGACACGTAAAGTCGTTTCTAAACCACCACCTCACCCCATCCAGAGTAGCATCAGTGAAGAGTGGGTGACTTATTAAAGAGAGAGAGAGTCCTAATGGAGACTTTGTTAGCCAGCATTTACTGCGATCCATTCCATCCTGCGGGATACGGAGGAGTTCAGAAATTGTATCGTGCTGACAAAACCCGACTGAAAAGTGTCCGTTTATTTCAAATACAACGATGTTTAAAAGAACAAGCCACGTACACCTTACACAAACCCATTCGAGAAAAATTTTCCAGAAATCGCACCCGAGTGGAGGGCATCGATCATCAATGGCAAGCTGATTTAGCCAATGTTTCTCATTTGGCCACCTACAATCGTGGCTACAAATATTTGTTTTGTGTCATGGACAAATCGAGCACTGAGTTAGTTAGAGCCCTAAAACTGGTGTTGAAACAAAGCGGTCGTCACCCTCTTCGATGGCAAACCGACAAAGGCACCGAATTTCTGAACCAATTTTTCTAAAACGATTTAAAGAAACGAGACATTCAATTTTTCACCATTGAGAATCCATAAAGCAAAGTCAGCATCGTAGAACGTTTTCAAGGCACCTTGAAAGAACGCATGTGGAAATATTTTACTCATCAACACACTCTCAAGTACAATGACGTCTTACCACACCAATCTTACCATCGGAGCATCGGATGTACCCCCCCCCAAGAAGTGACTCCCGACAATGAAGTGACTGTCTTTGAGTGCCTGTTTGATACATCCACGACTGTGGCTGTCCCCATGAAAGGTGGAGTGTTTTGAATACGGGAGACTGTGTTCACATTGGCAAAACCAAAGTGTTAAAAGGAACTTTTACTTGCCCGAGTTACGAGTGACCAAAAAGGAAGACAGAGTATACGACATTGGAAGCATTCTCGATCAAAGAACCCGTAAAGTGGGAAAACGTCGTGTCAATGAAGTCAAAGTACATTGGAAAGGATATCCGACGAGTTTTGACTCTTGGATCGACGCTTCGCAAGTCATCGACTATAAAATGAAATGACCATCATGCCCTTCAACACAGCCATAACCACAACAGTGACCACTCCTTTACCTCAACATGGTCAAGGGTCCACTCATACCATCCATCACCAACAACTTGAATTTTACGAAGTTTTTTCGATACCCTGTAGAACTGAACCAAGGATTAAATTTGATCTTTGTGTACTCTGATGTGGTGGAGTACAACGTGGTAGGACACACATCCCTACCGTTACTGCGAGTCATTCCTTTTAAAGCGGATTCTGCCACAACCAATGACGAGGAAGGTGGAAACACATATCACGTTCATTGCGAATTTGTACCGCCTCACTATTTACCTGTCAGTAAGTCGTATTTTGACAGTGTCAACATTGGGATAAAGGGAGATATGGGAAAAATATTCCATTCTCCAAAGGGAAAGTTACGGTGAAACTCCTTTTGCGAAAAAAATTCTATAACGACTTGTAAGTCATGTATCCTGTGTACCGAGGAGTCACTTAAGAGCGAGGACATGGTTTAGGAGATATGCTGAAATCGGCGTTTCGTTTGGTGTCCCTCGTTTTGAAACCGATGGTGACACGAGGATTGCACGCCTTGAAAGATGCCGCTTTGACGCAAGGCAAAGAATGTCTCCAAGATGTCATAATCGACAAACAAAACCCCAAAGAAGCCTGCTTGACAGCAGGCAAAAATGTCTTGCTTCAAACTGGGAAAAACATTTAGGGCCGACGAGAAACTCCTATAAATGCACTGGACGCTGCCCAGTCAGGCATTCTTTCTTCCCTGACACCACAGAAAAGACAAAGCAGAAAGAGAAGGGAAAGACACCCCTCCAGAGGACTTCACACACCCAGAGCTAGAAGGACCATGTAAAGTAGAATCGTCAGAAAATTAGACGTTTTTGATTATTAAATAAGAGTGAGAAAAAATGATGCACCGCGAGTCTTGCGAATGTTCGAAGTCGGAACTGGATCTATTTGCCATGCCACCCACTATGATGAAGATGCTAGAATCTCAATGGGTAGAATTTCACCCCATCTCCTCTTTGACAACCTTATCCCCCATCGATTTTGAAATCAAAGGACTGCCCGAATATTACATCGATCTGAATAGCAGTTACTTGTACCTGAAAGTCAAAGTGATCAAAACGGAAAACACCAATCCGGGAGCCGAGGCTAGAGTAGCTCCAGTCAACAATGTCATGCATTCCTTGTTCAGAGAAGTGGATTTGTACTTAAATAACAAACTAGTCAGCAGCAGCATGGACACTTACCCTTACCATGTGTACTTCGAAAATCTCTTGACGTACGGAAAAGAGGCCAAGAACACTCATCTGGATGCTTGAATCGTATGGAAACCTGACACAGCGGGCGAGGACAAGTTTAACGACACAGTCCTGACCCAACTGTCGATCCTCACAATGTGGGCTTTAACAACCATCAAAAGAAAATCCTGCGAATACATAGTTTAGAACTGATGCATCGTTTGCATTTGGACATGTGGTTGTAAGAAAAGTATTTGCTGAACAAAGTGGATACCCGCGTGAGAGTGAATATCAGCCGTAAGGTTTTCTATTTGATTACTCATGCCAACGAGTACAAAACCATCATCCAAGAAGCCAGATTCTACGTGAGATGTGTAAATGTGTTACCTATGGTGGGAAACGAGTTCAGCCACACTTTGAGCAGAACGAACACCAAGTATCCAGTACGAGGAGTGGAAGTAAAAACCTTCACCACTGCTTCTGAACTCCGTTCCAAGATCGAAGATCATCTGTTACAAGGACAGTTACCCAAGCGTGTAATCATTGGTATCGTCAGCAACGAAGCAATCAACGGAGCCGTCACTGCCAATCCTTTCGAGCACTACAGAGTGTCTAAGATCGAATCAGTCGCTATGGCAAAACCTTGTGTACCAGACCCTTCGAACCTAAATTTGCCGAGAAGAATTACTCGAGATCATACTTGTCCCTGTACGAAGCCACTGGCAGTTAGGGACCAAAAGCAGCCACGGGATATCGTACGACGATTATATATGAGGTTACGCTTTGTGGGCCTTTGATTTCACTCCAGACCAAGGCAGCGGCAAGGGACATTTCCACCCTATACAATCTGGCCAACTGCGTGTGGAACTTCAGTTTGCGGAAGCTCTAAGACGGTGAACGTCATCTTGTATGCCGAATTCGACAACACTGCAGAAGTTAACAGTTTGAAAGAAGTCATTCTAGACTATTTAGAAGCTATGGAAGGCTCTTATCCCTCTTTGAATGGTGGAACCTCTTTGGAAATGGAATGGGAAGATGTCGTGGAAGCAGACCCACCCACCAAAAAAGACAAAGACATAGAAGACATGATAATGTACATTTGGCCAGAACAAGAACAACATTTAGTCTCCTGTTTTGCCAAACACCTGGCAGAAACAATAACAGGGCTGACCAAGAAACATTGCTATGGATGTCAAAACGACCATCCAAGTCAAATTCAACACAATCAATGTCAGATGATGGGTCAAGAAGAAAAATTGGACAAGTATCTGGAGGACGCTTGGGGTCTCATCTCAGAAGAAGCAGTATTTCACCAGTGGTATAAAGACTTGCGTGATTATTCCTCCCTCCATTGACTGGTCTGGAGATCCGTGGCATCGGAGCTCTGTTTGCACAGAGTACGGAGACAAAGCAACGAGCCGTTTACTTGACAGATATTTTTAAGGAAAAAGTCAGGATTGAATTGATGACTTATCATCAC
>JAECUM010052938.1:0-31064 GCA_016617855.1 Megalonaias nervosa
ACTAATTATTTAATTGTTATTGGTAAAAGTTATATTACCAAATGAGTCTGTATATCTTGAACTATTGCGTTGGGCTAAATGAATGTCCATTTCAGTCCCCTGAGAGGGAATTGAAGAATAGGCCTGTGGGATGTCTCCGAGGCTTGACACTTCACGTCTCTCTCCATCTGAAGCTTTTCTTTAACAATATTTTGCCACCGAATGTCAAGAAGATATTAATTTTACTGGCTTTTTAAATCTGATTAATTTTTGCACACTTTGTGCGCTAATTTGTCAGATCCTCTGAATTGAAGATTTGGTAGTTATATACATCAGCATTTTACGATTTGCTAGAATCTTTGCCCTCATCTTATGTTCTGAATTTCATGACTATCGGTGCCTTCCATCTCTCGCTTTCTCAAAACTTCGAGATCTGTCTAGACCCTCAGGATTGCATTCAATATTTCAACGTTTTGGAAAGTTTTGTATACAAGACTGTTTGAGTGTTTTACCGTGTGCTGGGGTCACATTGTGTATACGAATATATTTGTTTAATTAATTCCTATTTTGCATTCATTCATATTTCAGATTATTGTTTCATATGTTAAAATAAGTCTTCAGATGTGTTTAATGCTCTGTTTAGATACTTTAAAGAGGAGACATTTATTAGGATTATTCATTGGAATTACAAAATGCTCATTGGACTAGAATTATATTCAGGGACCATTGTGAATTATTCATAGGAGTTCTGGACAGTGCCATTGTGATAAATACGTTCGAGGTACTGAAATTCATTCGGAATGTCCGATTCTGTTAGATCCAGTTCATAATACAGCAAGTTCCTCATAAAGTTTCATTGTATAACTATGATAATCAAATTAATTTTTACGTTGTACAGAACTTGCTGGTTTTGCTTCTTCTATTCTTAGTGCACCACCATAAAGACATAACAAGGGATTTAATTAATCCTTATACCCTGCTTCATGTAGAAGCTAAATAGTAATGATATTTTTACCTATAACACATTTGTTTTTAGTATTTAAAGAAAAGGGAGATAGAGATCCCTACACTCGGTCAATAGATACTAAACAGAGCTGTATTTATTTACAAAACTGGTGCAAATATGGGACAAAATCTTAACCATCCAGCTTTAATAACTTGATTAAAAATGCGAGTTAGTTTGTTCTGTGTTTCATTATCAGATATGCATGAAAGTCAATGTTCGAAAGAGTAAAGGGTATAACTGTGCATGAGAAAGGTAACTGCACAGTATTTCCAGACCCTGTAGAAAAAAAGCAAATAAAAAATGCACAGCAAAATGAAGTAGAAATTGCAGACATCAGGGAAGTCAAAGACAAGTTAATAGGAATAATGTCCATCACTTTTTACGTGTGCGGATGTTTATACAGCAGGCATGTGCAATGTGCTCCGGATCGCAAGCCGGATAGCGACCTTAAAATGTACCCGAATAATGTAAATAAAAGTGAATAAAAATAGGTCACGGGCCGGATTCGGCCAGCGGGCTTAAGTTGCAAAAGCCTGATTATACATGGCAAAGCCTCATGTGTGAACGTAACTAACGACTACAAATAGTGCGCGTTCAATAAAAAAGAATTAACAATGAATGTATAG
Organism: Megalonaias nervosa; assembly: GCA_016617855.1. Lineage (NCBI taxonomy): Eukaryota > Metazoa > Mollusca > Bivalvia > Unionida > Unionidae > Megalonaias > Megalonaias nervosa. The sequence goes on from JAECUM010052938.1 coordinate 1,612, forward strand.
ACTTTAGATACGTTGCTGTTTGAAATGGCTATTGGAAAGGTGAGTTTTGATATGTATCCATCAAAACACATGTAAAACAATTGATAAATTATGGCTGCCTGCTCAAAGATATGTCATACTAATATTATTTACATTTACAGTTTCTCATTTCCAACGTAAACGGCGTATCATTCTCCGGTGATAGTCTAACGAGAAGAAAACATAGATGTTCTTGCGAACAAACATAAATTCACTTGTTCGCAAGAAAATCAATGTTTCTGTCTCCAAGATCAAGTTTCGTTGGTTTTTTCTTTGAAATGACTGCTTCCCTCAGACAACGCTGGCACATGACTGTGCTATGTTTCACCTGTACGATGGCGGCTGAAATAATGGTCCGTTTGCATAATAATATTCATACCCTGCAATTCGTACGAGGATTGTTAGCATTCAAGCTTCCAAAACTCGCTAATATGAATCTTAAACTATTAAATAATTTTGAATGCAATTATGGTCATGGTAAAATAGTAAGAGATTTTATATAGTTTCAATATATGTGCAATTACAGTAAAATGCAGACACTCACAAACACAAACACATACACGCAAAAACACGTATATTTTCAAGGAAGCACCAAACGCGAAGATCCGGCGTTCTTAAAAACAAAACAAAAAACAACTATTCATATATTTAGGAAATGTATGGATGTAGATACAGTTGGGTTCATTTACCAGGCGTTATCCTCTTTCCATGAGGATGTCGTTGATCAAGTCTTTGCGCTAAGCGTCCACCTTCGACTCTTTTGTGGTTTAGACACTGAAAGTCTGTGAATTTACAAATAATTATAGGATTCGATATAGATCGCTCAGATCTGAAAGTTTCTGATATTATAGAATTATTCAATTAAGACACACTACCAAGAACGTTTCTTAGCAATGTTCTCCAGCCATAATTTAGCAATTCAACAGTAAGAACACTTCATGAGTTTGCAGTTATTTGAATTTTAGCAGCTAAATAACGGACGAGTAACTAAGCTTGCCGAACCCTATGGTAGTCTATACCATGGAATTTTGATATTTTTGTAAGGTAATAAAACTACTCCACTCTCATCCTCTGTTGGAATTCGTAATAGTGGGTCTTATTTTAACCATCATACCATTATATCAGAAGCAATATGGAACCCTATAAAATGCAGTAGCTTCATTAACTTTATCATAACTTCATGCGTCTTAAACAAAAGGTCAAAGGTAGATTTTTAGTCATCCACAGCTACCCGATAAATATATATATGGCCGTGTTGGATTTGCGATGCTCACATTCATGGAAATGCCCTTTTCCCGGAAGCAGAATAAGCTGATACAATTTTATTTTCTCGCCGATGATGAGCCAGGACCACAACGTCATCATTCTTTCGAGGAAAATGATCATTGTCTGCGTTCTTAGATTATATAGAAATGTGTCTGTGTTCTTATAAAAATAAAACATTATGATTCAAACGAGACAGAAATCTACTTACAAATAGGTTTCAGAGGGGGGAATGTAATGGGTAACAAAGTTAGGTAAACTAATCGCAATTAGATAGGAATAATACAGCAAAATCCCCAATCTACGTTTTGACACGGCAACGAGTAAATTGAAGACACTATGTCTGTATGTTATTTCATTTCCAGTAACTATTGTAAAAACAATAATCAAATGAAAAGATGAGTTGTAGATACTTTGCTTTGCATACATTCAGAAGAGCACTCGGTCATATGGTCAGAAAATTTGTCTGAAGATGAAAGCAAATGGAATCTTTACAAATAACTTAACTAATAAAAGGAGTAGTAGAGTCTTTGCATTGCATACCTAAAGTACAGTCGGATCATCCTTGGACTTTTTCTTCGAATAATAGAAAAACGTCGGATGAAATTAATGAACATTTTGAATTGCCTTCAAGCCCGTGATTTACAACTGCATAACGTTATGATGTTTCATCACTAAAAGTGACGAAAGCAAACCTAAAAAACCCTTGAAACTGAATAAAGTCTTCATGGTTTCATTACAAAGCTGCAGGAATAATATTGACAATTAAAAGTGCAGGTATTTCATTGATTGGCGAGTGTTATTTACAAACACATAATTTTATTAGATTCTGTTCTTATATCTAGCTGGATATTCGTCCTGCAAAACATAACCATTTATGAAGTATCACTACAAGTAACCGGCATATTTAAGTCAGTTAAATCAAATTTGATATTTGTTTTGCTTTGCAATATCGGAAAAAATTAAACATAAAATATTAGATCTAAAACATCGACAAAATAATTTTATAGAATGTAGGCGTTGTCGCTCCACAGGATTTCTTTGGCAAACGTATCACTTGAGGTAAAATGTGTTGAACGTACACAATTCATTCTAAATTAATTAAAACTTGTAATCAAGAATGCCGTGCTGTAAAACAGTTTTAAAGCAACACCATGAAGTACATAATAACTAAAGGCAGTTTCCAACCCACCGTGAATAGTGCGCCACATTGAATCTCGGAAAATAAATAATTGGCACATTTACTGTCTAGCTCAGAATTACTAAAACGATTCATGCCTTTCAAATTTCAAACCATACTTCCTCCTTCTAAGCACACACTTAAAATTTTCATCCCCGTATGTAAGATCCGATGGTGTGATGCCGACTTTCGCGCTGGTCATATATGAAGTTCTTAGATATTTATATACTGAACAGAACATTCTTACAGAAGAAAGAAATAACTATTCACAGATGTATTAGGAATCAGGTAAGTAAAGAAGTTCAGACGAACACGGACGTAAACCAATGAAGCACGAATACCGTTCGTTATTTCATTCTTTACTGTTTGAACAGATCTGTGATAATTTAACGCTTGATTATTGTTATTCCAATTTTATAACGAGTTTTAACTTTGTGGTTAATTATTTATTTATGGTACATTTTATTTTATATCTTCTCGTTAAAGGTATGTAACAAATAAAATAATGAAATAAAAATGCTTCGGAAAAGCTTCGTAATTGAAGTATTTATATGCAACAGGTAAATGGCAGTTCAAATGGAATTCTGCGGAAACAAAAATTATAAAAAAAGGAAAACAAGGGCAAAAACAATAAACGAAATCAAACAATTAATGCTTTGAAAGAGGAGGTTAAGAAATAAGACCCACTCGGCAGTTATGATATTATTGACTGTAGATGCAGTTACAGTTCTATCGATGTGCAATTGCATACAAGTTCTTTGGATACATTTATGAAAACTGACTGTCTTTAAAATTTCACCACACTATAGATATGACGTATATAATTTAAGTAACAACAATGCTGTATACTGCGGCCAGAAATGATATAACTACAAGGTTTAACATACCTTGGATATGGGTATACGGTTCTGTTGAGGATTCCTCATCCTAACACTATAGCTGTTAATTTCTTTGAGTACAGTGAATGTTGGCTAGTTGTCACAGAAATCAGATAGCTTATATAGCTACGGTGGGAATCATATCTTTTAGATCTCATCTGGAATTTGAATTAAAGTATATTCCTAGGAATAGAACACCCACATACCAATTATGTCAGGACAATGTCTAGACACTCGATGCGAGGCGTAACTGACAACAAATTTGAGTTATAACCTCAGGCATACAATTTGTGTTGAACATACAATTTAATATTGGATATCCTTTTGTTTATTTTATTAGTTCAAGGTATTTATTACTATTATTTATTTTAGCCCAAAGTAGTTTATATTTCAGTTAAATCTATCGACAGACCTGTTGCAAAATAATATTAATTTATTTGGATTATGAGTTACAATTCATTTTATTCGATCTGCTGGCGAATTTTGTTTTTATTTCTCATAAGACACTGATGCAAAGGGAATAGATTTGGCTAAAGTGACTAGGAAAACGTGTCGTATCACTTTTTTTCTTTGGATCATTTTATCTACCTTACTTATAACAGACCATGCTGACTGGGGAATACTCGATTATGGAAAATTTCTGAGTAGCTACAGCTTGTACATCCAAATTAAATGCTGAAATAAAATTTAAAATTGCTCCAAGAATAAAACAAGAAAGCTGAAAAGAATGAAAAATGATATTTAAATCTCGTTTGTTTCAACGGAAAAACGGCTTTGTACAGCAAATAAAGAGTTTTCACTTCTTTTGACCCTGAATTGGATTTCTTGCAATTATGCATCCATGCAATTGAGTATCATCCGTATTTCTCTGCAATGCAAGCTTGGTGCGTAAAACGTATTATCAAACAAACACCTACTCGTACATGTGGTCCTTGCTTTAAAAAGATTTTATGAGAGGCCGGTCAGTATTTATTTTGGGAAGAATCGGAAAAATGAAGAAGTATTCCAGAAAAATTCTGAGACGACAATTGAAGATTGGTATCCTCTTCCTCTAACAAGCAGTTATGTCTCGCTAATGTACCAATATATATTGTTACGTGTCAAGGCTCGTGCAAAAGTAACAAGAAAAGAGTGAAGACAACAAGCTTTGTAAAATTTAACAAAGTAATTTATTTCCTTAGAAGAACAGGGTAAAAATAAGAAAGAGGACTTACGGTTTGTCACGGAATTGTACAAATCTCTCTATTTTTTTAACACATGTACTCGGGTTTGGTTTTTTTGTGTACAACAATACCCGAGGGTGATTTATGTATCGTGTACATTATTTCGAAATAGTGAGTTTGGTTCATTCCTGCCGCACGTGCGAAGTCCTCTTGATGGGAAAAGACCGATTTACATCTAGCAGACTACATCCCATGTGTATAATTGCCTCACCGTAATGTGATATCTTCACATCACGGAAAGTCTTGTCAGTAAGCAGTCTACTTAGGAACTTGCACATCTTCAGCTGTATTTCTTATGCATATTATTTCTTTTGTATATTGTAAGTTAGTTATTGTACTACTACGTTCATTTTTGTATGTTTTCAATGTAGCTTTGGCTTGCGTAGTATAACGCAAATACTTTTTCTATTCTTGTTTGTGACTTAGCAAGAGATCTTATATTAGCAATATAAAGTTGCATTTTATTAAGAAACGTTTAGTAGTATAGGAATCTAATCGGACACAGGTTCACTTTTGAACCTGTTTATCGTTCAGTAATATTGTTCCGATAATTTAATTTACATAACTTACCGTATATAATGTCATTATGTTTTATTTTATATACCTGTGTCATGAATAGTACACGGTATTAGTTGTATTTTCAGCTGACCAGAGTGAACATAGCAGCTGTAGAGCTGACTAGAGTGACTAGAGTGACCGGGGTGTAGAGCTGACCAGACTGATCAGAGTGATCAGAGGGATCGTGGTCGACGTGGTACCAGCTACAGAACTAACCACAGAAGGAACTGAATGGTGGTCGGTGACTACCTGTAATGAAATTTACTTGATTGACCAGTGTGACTGGTAGCCAAGTGTAATTTTGACGGAGTGTTTTTGTGTTACTCCATGTATGTAATCTTTTAGCCGTGGGCTAATTTTGGGGTTTTTGTTATACCCTTTGTTTGGGAGTGCATAAGATATTTTTGTATAATATCTCTCCAATTAATTCACCACATTTTACTATTTTGAGTAAAACAATATTTCATTTTTCACTAATTGAGTGTATCCATCATCTTTTCTTTACTATTGAGTAAAACACCCATTAATTTAATCGTGTGGAATTGCTGTGATTTGTTCACTTTGTCTTTGTACTATGTAAAGTCATTCATTTGTATTTATATTTGTTGCATTTTTAGGTTTCGTGCATATTATGTTAATTCGTCCAATATTTGGACCCGTGCACGCATTTATCAATCATATTTATTTTCTTATTTAAACCGTACGTCAATAAATATTATATTTGTATTACCATCAACAGTGTTCTGTTTTAAGTCAGAAATCCCAACTCGGCTATCTTGTTACACCGTTTATGAATCAAATCCAAAATTAATCCAAGAATTAAAAAATATAAGTCTTATTAAAAAAAAAATCCTAAGTGAATGACAGTTTGAATCCCGATGAAATTCAAGATGGAAGGCAATGACGTCTTCGAGAACATTCAAAGTGTTGCCGTTACAGTTCCTTGTTGAATCACAAAGAATAATATTCCAGTTTGGAATTCCGAATAAGTTTCAATAAATGTCTTTGTCCAAGAATCAGTTTAGAAGCACTTGTATTCCAGGGTAAATAAATTACTAATTCCAAAAAATAAAAATTCAACTCAAACTGGTCACAACAAAACACCTTTAGGTGTCAAAGATTTAGAACCCAACCGGCAACTTATGATAACATGAGTTATAAGTCCAACTAAAACGCAAAAGATTCCCGGATGGGGGTCAAAAATTCATCCCACTGAGAAAACCAAAAGTTTGTAACAATAAATACATGTTATTTGTCACGTACTCCAGGTATAGTCTTGATTTCACTAAATGAATCTTACTTTTATAATGAATCAATTTTTTTATATAAAAAAAAGTTGTTTACTAGAATTCTATCTGATTTCCTAACCAAGGTCAGAAACTAGATGCAATATTTCAACTACTGGTTGTTTATCAGGTCAAACAACTGAACTGAATTTCTCAAAAGAAAAAAATATCAAATCCAGCAGACAAAGTTATCATTAGAATAACATGTAATGGAATAAAATAAAAATAAAAAAATTTAAAACTAACAAACAAGTAATTAAATTACATATACATAGCAACATAAATACAAATAATCAAACATGTATATAATAAGCAAATATACATACGTACATACATACATACATACATACATACGTGCGTGCGTGCGTACATACATACATACATGCATACGTGACGAATATTGTAAGGTACGTTAAAAATCAAAATCACACACGCGTATAATTACATACATAATTACAAACATACACATACTCTTTCCATTTAAAATCAGAATTCCATTTGTTCCATCCGTTTAGCTTATCCCCAAAAGGAGAGTTTGAGAAAGATTGACAGTGTCAATGAATGGTCGATGCCATTTTATTGATTATATGAAGTTTAAAGAAGAGAAGCAAGATATGAAAGTAGAACACCGTATTTATCTCACATTAGCATGACCTTCAAATTCATTTTATTTAATTCCTTCGATAGAAACTATCAGTGTTCTAGACATGTTTCTCATAACCAGGCCAAGGGCAAGTGATTTTGAAGAATCACGTGACACATGTAAAAGGCAATACAGTATTTGTCATTAAAAGTTTCAGCCAATCAAAAGGTCCTTTGGTTAAGCTGATCTACAAAGAAGAGGGACACGTGAAAGAATCTGGCAAACCCCTGGGATAAGGCTATAATTTTTAAGAACACTATCATTAAGCAAATGAATTACACCTTTAATTTGATTAAAGCATTAGTTTTAAGTATCTGTTTCTTAAAATTGTGTAGTCTGTGTCACAGTTGCAGAACCAGTTAATATACATTAGCATTGTACACGTATAGATGTACATATTATCAAGTTTTACCGGGCAAATTTTTCCGAGGCTGTTGAGAAGATTCTGGATTCGACTTGCTTTGATCATATGTATACGGATGAATTCAATATTTTGTTCCGCTGCTATAAGTAAATGATAATAAGTCATAAAGTCCAATTCATCTGAAACGTAATTTCCTATTTAGCGTTCATTTTAACACAATATAAAAAATTATTTCGTCTTTGATAAATAGATCCCACGAAATCTCACAAGATCCCTCGAGATAACAAAGTGATAGATGCTGTTATACAGACACAGACACAAACGCAAACATTTGTAATATGCTTTCCTTATGTGTGCATGTGGCTTTATCTAGGACGTGCACAATGTTTTCTTATAACAGGTATGTGAAACTTGCTACACTGTTTCATTCATTTTAAATAAAAGGTGCAATTTCATCTGAAGACTTCAACTGCACTTCATTTGTGGCTTCATTTCGTGTTACTACATTCTCCTGCTCCCAGTGCTAGAAAAAGTTGTTCTATCCCAACTTGTATCATCTGAATTCAAAGTCTTTTTAGCAATGTACAGTCTGCATATCGCCCTTGCCACAGTACTGAAGCTACTCTTCTGAAAGTAGTCAATGACCTTCTCTCTGCTTTGGATGGCGGAAAGATTACAGTCCTCGCTCTCCTTGACTTGTCTGCAGTATTTGACACTATAGACCATGATATATTACTTCACGGTCTTCAGCATGTATTTGGCATTCATGATACGGCCTTACTATGTTTCAAGTCCTACTTGGTCAACAGGACACAAATTGTGTCCGCAAATGGAAAACACTCCAGCCCAGTTGATCTATGCTGTGGTGTTCAACAAGGGTCTGTTCTTGGACCTGTTCTCTTCATTCTATACACTCAGCCACTCTCAAGTATCATAGATCATCATCCAGTGTCTCACCAATTGTATGCTGATGACACCCAAATATACAAATCTTGCCAACCAGCTGAAGTTGAAGCTACCATCCAAGGCGTAGAGAGGTGCATTTCCGATGTGAAATCATGGATGACATGTAACAAGTTGCAGATGAATGATGATAAAACTGAAGCCATCCTGATTACAACAAAAAGACTTTCTCATTCACATCCTTTACCTCAAACAATAAATATCAGCAACACCAACATTAAATTCACACAGTCAGTACGAAACCTCGGTGTCACTCTCGACAGTACTCTCTCGTTGCACCAACATGTCATGAACATATGCAAGGCTGCATATCTTGAGCCGAGACGAATCAGCTCCATTCGCAAGTATCTTTCAGTTGATGCCACTAAAACACTTGTGTGTTCCTTAGTACTTTCAAGACTGGATTATTGTAACTCAATTCTGTCTGGTTCGTCTCAATATCTACTTCAGAAACTTCAAAAAGTTCAAAATACAGCTGCTTGGATCATCCTTAGAGTACCATGATCAGAGCACGCCTCACCCCTGCTCTGTACCCTACACTGGCTATCCATACGATCCAGAATTAAACACAAAATTTGTTCTCTGTGCTACGTTTCACTCTCAGGCTTCAGTCCAACATACCTATCAGACCTAACCCATGTGTACACACCTGCAAGATGCTTACGCTCCTCTTCTGACACTCGTATTCTCATTATTCCCACTATGAAGATGAAATCATATGGACAACGCTCATTTGCATACCAGGGCCCAGCAACGTGGAACGAATTGTCCACTGCACTTAGACACAAAGACACAATGATCTCATTCAAGAGCGCTCTTAAAACTCACCTATTTCAACTGAAAGAACAGACTTAAAGACCTAATAATGTATCCTTGCCTTAAATATTTACGGCATATTTTCTGTTTCTACTTTCGTGGTGTTTGTTTTTATTTTTGTAATCATATCATTATATATGTTTTTTTTAAGTGTTGTCAAATGTTGTAAAGCGCTTAGAGCTTCTAAGGATTAGGCGCTATACAAAGTCCTCATTATTATTATTATTATTATTGTTATTATTATTATTATTATTATTATTATTATTATTATTATTATTATTATTATTATTATTATTACTACCGCTACCTCTTTCGGATCCTTAGTTACTTGCAGTAGTTCAATTTCTGAGTACTGCTCGTTAGCCAGTTACATACTCAGAGTTAGTGTCCCTGTTGCAACTCCATAGTTATCTACACCTTGATTGGTATATGCAGCTCCATAGCTAGTTGCACATTTTTTCCTTAGTCTATATGTACCATGTATTTCTGTTGCATGCTTACAAGTTAGCATACAGTTACTCCTAACTTGCTGATTGTGGGCCACAGAGTTGGTCCCAATATATGCCAAAGTTGTAATAGATGGATATTTCATTTATACAGTTAAGAATAAATATTTCAGCTACCATTTCTTTCTTGTTGTGTATTGTTTATATTATCTTTTAATTTTGAACAAAGATTATCTAGTTTTTCTTAAGTTGCTTAAGACTGATGGCCTAGCGTTTTTCTTAAAATTGTGAGTGTTCGATGCCTAGTGATTTTGTGATGTTATGTGGCCTAGAAATGTTTAAACAAATATGTATCCTATGGTAGATAGAGTGATGGTATTTGATAAAAAAATTGAAAAATAGGTCCGTTAATGGCCAATATATTTTTAAAATTTAGAGGTTAGAAGGGTGCCTGACTCCGGGTTTGAAATATTAATGGCTTTATATATCTGTTCGTTTGCTTTTAATGAAGGAATTTAGTAGATTAACATGAGTGTGTCATGCACTACTTTATTTTCTCAACAAATGTTTGTTAGTCCCGGTAAAATAACTCTCTGCTGAAAATGTTTTGAATGAGTTATCATCGTTATAATGCGATGTGTAACTACGTCAATCTGAGTGCAATTTAGCCACAAAAGAATAAGTTCTAACAGTTTATCGTGAAATTCATTGCTGCCAATGTTGACGTTTGATCAATCAGATAATGCGTTTATTAAAAGATGTGTTAAAATACATTGTTTGAGATTAGTTTTGCCTTTTACCAATATTGATTTAATTCGATATTCCACTTCATATGTAAAAGTTATTTCTTCATCCCTGATTGCTTGAACAGTTTTCACGCATATGTCCACCTTCGAACACAGCATTGTTTTTGTAACAGACCTTTAGTTCCCAAATAATTTTCATTATGACTATTCTTTTGCATTGATAGGCAGACCTTTTAGTTTTAACATTTGGTCCATGTTTCACGACTTGGAATTTCTATAAAATAATGTTTCCCGTCATCAAATATAAACTAATATAGTTTTACACCTTACCAAGACTCTTTATAACGAACAGTACACATTTTACTGTATTAAATCCTTTTGAGAAAAATGAACATGTAAGTATTTAAATGTCTTTGTATTTATACCAAAATAAATAAATCACACACAATAGTAATTGCCCCCACTTTTACTTGCATTCAGTAAAACAATAGTAACTAATTATTTGTTTGCAGAGTTTTGTTTCTTTCTTATGCCACTTTCCTTCCGAATTAAAATTTGTTCACACACAAAGTCTTTGAACAATGATCTCTGTCCTCCGACCCATTTATCTTACCGTCATAAGATTCTGAGTTAGTTTTTCATACACTGCTTTAAGTATATAACGTATAGACAGAGGATAACTTAATAGTTTTATATCAATGTACTGATTATTTTTAGTCTTACGGGATGTTATTTCATTCTTATTTACAATTTTTATTCCCCATTTTTGAACCTTATTCCAATTTAACGAGTACTTACAATTGGTCCTACATTTGAAACCGAGTATACTTGTTCTCTTTCTTCTTCAAAGCGCCAAAAGAGTCTCATAAAACGTGTTAAAATGATCTTCATGTATTCACTTGTTTGTTCGAAATTTGCAATTTGGGTTCTAAAATGTATTTTCTTTACATTTCCGTGTGTATGTTTACTACGAATCTTTTTAATCTATTTTTATGTCACATTCCTGGTCGTTATGATATTATATATTTGTAACTTATTGCGGCTATCAATGTTTTTATCATTTTGTTTCATTTTGATTTCTTTCCGAAAACCTTTTGTAATAGAAGGGCTAGTAAAGAAAAACAAACTCTTCCTCGTTATTGTTATCTATGTCGCTAAATTTATTTTTACTGACGATGAGTATGGTCACAGTAAATTCGGTAGTTTAGCAGAAACTTACCATTTTTAGAAAACTTTGGTCATTTAAATGTATAGTCACTTTAGAACAATATTGTACTTTTTCCTCGGCCAATCATTTTCATGTAAATACCTTGAAGACGTTTACACAGTTCTCTTTATGTCATATATATTTTTTTCTTTTCTGCGTTATACCGGACATATTTCAACGTGGGGTGCAAGAACGTGTCATTTTAACGAGTGACGAGGCGACGAGCCAAAATATATCCTTTTTTGTATACTGCAATATGTAATATCTCAGATATTAGGATGATAATTTAATAATTATTTCTTTATTTATTGTTTCTTTTTACTATATACCAAACTTGCTTCTGAATGGTAGCTTCGATGATAAAAGTTACCCCATTTCGTAAGTTCACCTTGATTCAATCGCATTTATAGTCTGATCATTAAAAAGATCAAAGATTTGAGAGAGGTGTTGATCTGAAAGGAATGACCAAATCTTTAACCTTCTTTGTCTGAAAACTATGAAATTTCTGACTAAATTTTCCAGACCAGAGTGATAAACATTTTGGTAGTCAGAAGTGAGGTCATAATGATTTTATCAATTGTCTTAGACTCAGTACATGCAAAATATAGTTATAATTTTTTAAGAAAAAATGTTCAAAGAAAAGACACTAACAAGATGTCGCAATGTTAAAATTTTATTAATAAGATGCCTATATCTTCTTTCTTAAAGACTGAATGGACGATCATAATGAAAACAAGAGAATAAAGAAATAGAAATCTGGCTCCGGCATAAGAAATCGAAGTTTTTTTATTTTTATAAAAGTGACTGAACAGGTTTGGAAATGGAGGAAAATGCACATTTTTAATCTTGGAAGACATAAATAGAAAATCTGCATCCATAACGGAAGCTGAGTGTATGACAACGGAAAATGATTATAGCATTGATAGAATGAGGTTCGAAAGGATTTAATGTCCCATGATAAAATAAAGTTTAATTTAGAAACATAATGACGAATTTGGCAACAGAAGTTAATAATGCAGTACTCTCCCTTACAGATCACATAAAATCTACATTTGAAGACTGTAAGTCAAAATTACAACATTTACAAAAAAAAGCTTAATCTGATTGAAAAATAGAAATGAAAAAATTCCAGAAGCAGAGAAAACATAAACACACGCTTTTAAAGAAACAGTTCTGTTAGTGAAATCAGAAGCAGTGAGCACAGACATATATATGGAATAGGAAACAGATAGTAGAAAACCTCGTACAATAAACAAGATGGTATGAATGACAGTGTCAAAAGAAACGAATACCAAAGAGACTACAAGTGCTAGCAGCAAATAAATTTATAAGCAGAGAAATAGAAGCCACAATCCAAAATACAAAACAAAACATACTTTTAGGAAAACAAAGGTAAGAATGGATACACAAACCAGAGGTGAGGGACAGAAATGGATCAAGCTTGGGGGCAATTGTAAAGAAAGAAAGGTCCAAATTAATAAAACTGAAAAGGGCATTTTGCTAATTATAAAGTAATTGAAAATTGTGTTACTTTGTTGTGCGACACAGGATCAAATGCTACATTATCTTTGTTGCAAGGTAGTAAAATCTTGGTCAGAAAACTCTCAACGTGAGATGACTGCAGAAAAAAGGCATTCTTTCAACTGTAGTTGAATATTATAATTAATATTATAATATTAAGTAGGATGTTTATTTTTAGGTTGTATTAGGTTGTATTCAACATATTCATGGTAAAACAGAGGTAGCATTTATGTTAGGGAATCGTAATTTCAAACATGCAGTACTGTTAGCAGACATACAATAACATGACTTTGCTGGTACTGACTTTTTAAAGAAACACAAATACGACCCTATCATTTGTAGATTTTAGTTAAATGTAAAAGGAGAAAAATTATTGTGTTATATGAAATCAGATGAAGGGAAATCCATGTTCTTTAAAACTGCTTCAGCTGAAAATATTGAGACACCTTCAGAATCTGAAATAATTTTAAATGTCAAACCATTTGACCAGGATGATAAGGCAGCAATGGATTTAACTGAACCATTCTCAACATTTTTGAAAAAACTGGGTTTACTAGAAGTAAAAGTTTTAGGGCACCGGACAAGCAAAAACATTTCTTTTAATAATAGCAACTTTAGGTGACACAAAAGTTCAGCTGTGTACAAATACTGTTACTACAGAATTGTTCAAGTTGTACATAATAAAAAGGGTGGTACACTTAATAGGAAAGATGGCAGTGTTAAAAATTAGCAAAACATCTATCAGAAATGTTTCAAAGGTCTTCTACAAATCTGGATAAAGAAGACGCTGAAAATTGAAAAAAAAAAAAAAACTTGATTAAACATTAGAACATATTTCTTGCGAGTGACATGGGTCATTCAACCTTGATAAAACATCAACTTGATATAAATGTTGCTGCCAATAAAACGATGGAAAAAAGATGAAATTATAAAAAGTGTCCATAAAATTCATGGAATGATACTATACTAATGGTTACTGAACTTGAGAGTTCAGTAGAATTCTATTGGAATTTTTAAGGTTCAAATGACGTCACGGTCAAAGATTCTCAGCCAATGCCAAAAACAGATAATACTTTTGAAGCGTTTCAACTGGATCGAGATGGTGGTCTTGTTCTAATATGAAATCGGGCAATTGGGATATTGAGATTGTGGGAAAAAGATAGGTTTGAACTGCATTCATCATACCACGATGGCAAAAATGGTCATGGCACAGAATCTCATTTAAGATAGTGTTACAAAGATTGAAAATGCTGGCTTGAAATTCAATCGTAAGAGTTGGAACCCGTTTCAAAAAGACTTCCAATTTCAAGCTCATACTATTGGTGAAGCTGGTGATTTCACAAGAACAAATAAAATCAGAGCAGTAAAATATTGGGCAACTCCCAGAGCTGTTAAAAAAGGCTAGAAACGTCATTTCCTTGGATAGCTACTACAGATCATATATTTATCATTTTGCTACCCTGGCCAAACCTATGTATGAACGTTATGGGAAATACAAAATCTTTGTATGGATTGAGGAGTGTCAGCAGTACATTCCATTACATAAAACATGCAATGATAAACGCACATCTATGGAATTTCCAACAGAAAATGATGCATTTATTTTAGACTGTGATGCCTGAAATTTTGGTCAGGAAGCACTACTCTCCTAAATACAAAATGGAAAAGAGTAAGTACTTATCGTCTTTAGTAAATGTTTCTCAAAAACTGAGAGAAACTATTACATCACAAGACAAGAACTTATTGCAGTGTTAAATGCAGCCGAGCATTCTCAACAATATCTTCATGTAAAGAAGTTCACAGTGATGACGGATCATGGCAGTCTGAAATGGCTGATAAATTTTAAAATGAAAAGAGGTCAATTAGCTAGGCGGTTGACTTTTCCGGCTACCTATGATTTTGAGATCATACATAGAACTTGTAGATTCCATGCTAATGCAGATGCATTATCATGATATGCATGCGTCGTATGAACTGTGCATATTCTGATACAATGCAACAATACGCTGAAAGTGAATAAATTAGAGAACTTGTAGCTTTATTGTTATGTATATTTAATTTAATTGTTTGCCTGTTAGTTTTAAATTTTGTTTTATTCCATTCCATGTTATTGCAATGTAACATTGTTTGCTGGACTTGATTTTGTCCAAAACTGAGTTCATTTCAGTTTGACCTGATTGACGTTTTTAATTCTTTTATTTAATTTATGTAAACAACTAATAATATCTTCATTATTCTCTATGAGTATTAGTTCATTGACCAAATTATTATTCAAGTAAACAAGAAACCGTAAACATATTGATCAGGGTCAGAGTTTCGGAGATTCACAAGTGAATGTAATAAGGTTATTGTGTTGTAAGTAAACAAGGCTCATTAAATAATGCTAGAAAGTTATTTTCCATTAGGCAATGGTTGTTTTTAGAAAATGCTAATTTGTGACCTGAGGTCAAACAGAGAACTATATTATCGTATGAGTGTCAGGATTTTACCAGTTGTGCTTTAACATTTAGCACTTTAACTTTTGTGATGTGTTATGCCAGTTTGGGCTGAATTTTATTTTTTTCAAATTATTGATTTCAATCGATTATTTTATCTGGAAATACAAAAGTGCTCTGACAAAATTCTTGGATAAAGACATTCATTGGAATTTATACTGAATTCAAACCTGGAATAATATTTCTGTGATTCAACAAGAGACTGTTGACACATCAGTACTTCGCAGACTATAATAGACACGTCATCGCCTTCAATTTTGGATCTCTTCGGGACTTGAACTGAGTTTTATTCAGGACTTTTTATTATCGGGGACTTGTGTCTTTAATTCTTGGATTAGTTTTGGATTTAATTCGCAATACTGTAAGTTTTTATTCTCATTTTTCACTTCGTGTTCTAGGATATAAATTATTTGTTAAATTTTACCAAGTTTGTTTTCTTCACTCTTTTCTGTTACATTTTTTAAGAGCGTAGACTCATAACAGTATTGGTTAGCTCCAAATTCAATTTGGTTCCTTGTCTCTTCCACCTGATGTAAACTCAGAGAAAAATGAAATAAACAGAGGAATATAGAAGGGACATTTATGATCACAGTGTGTTTATTATGCCTAACCCACAGCGGACCAATATATTTAATTTGTTTCTAGTTGAACATTAGAATTGGGATAAAAAAAAACAACACAAACGCCGATAATTCTGTGCAACTAGTTTCTCATTTAATACATGCTTCTTCAGGCACAAAATGTTTTGAAAGAATTCGCTTAACAAAGCCAGCAATCTTACTCAACATGGGGCTTTAAACACAGCAAATTGTACAATAGAGAAAAATATAATTACTTTCACAATACAATATAATCCTTCATTACCTAATATAGTCCTTATAATTAATAAATATTGGAGTCTCCTAAATTTATCAAATAAAAACAGCGTAAAAGCACATTACAACAATAAACCAATTCTTGCTTATAGAAGACCCAAGAATTTGCAAGATGTTCAAATTAGAACTAAACAGACAGAAAATAAAAAAGACAATTCTCGTCATCTAACTGTAATAGACACCGGTGCTCTCAATGTGCGCTAATACAAAAGAGATATTTTCTTTACGTTATAACACTAACTGCGTATCAACTGATGTGATTTATTTGATAACCTGTAAAAAATGTAACATGCAATATGTTTCTAAGAGAATGAATAATCATCGCTTTCATAAAAAAATTACAGAGATCCTCAGTTTTCCTCTAATATTTCAGCACATTTTAATATCAATAATCACTCTCTACTAGCTTTTTCTTTCATGCCAATAGATATTGTGCATGGAGACATGAATAGACTCATCAAAGAAACTTACTGGATCCTAATGGCCTTAATACCAATGCACTATATAAAATTGTATAAAATATATTTTTTTTTAATTGATAAACTGTATATCGTTTATAACAATATAATCATATGTATGACTGTCTTTATTTTATTTTGTTATTTTACTGATTTTATTTTTGAATATTAGTAATCATTTGAATAGTATAAGTGATATACTCTAGTTGAACATTAGTAACCATTTGAATAGCATAAGTGACATACTCTAGTTGAACATTAGTAATCATTTGAATAGTATAAGTGATATACTCTGTTACAAAAGAGTTTTGGAAGAAGCTCCCATCTCCTTATAGTAGCTTAAGTACAAAGAGAACTATCACCTTCCAATCAAAAGCAGACATGGACAACTTGGATGAATCCACATTACCCCGTTTACAAAATGATGATACCGAACCTTATATCCCTCTAAAATTTACACGTCAGACAAATAGAATCGTATTGACATGGTATTACAGAAGATGTATAAATGTCCGCGTTTTATAAAAGCAGCACGCCTTCGTATACAATAAGATTTATTCAGTCGGTATTTTCTCTAAAGCAATTAATTCTTTATATTGTAGGTAAGAAAAAACTTCAATGGTATACTTTTTGTTGTGTACAAGAAACACTCAAGACAGTCGTATAAACTATCTCTTACGTTTCCATTCTTTCTTTGTCGAATGAAACAAATCACTGAGTCGAAGGAAGATGCATTGTTACTGCTTTGGAAGATCACACTCAATAATAAATTAACAGTCATCGTAAAAGGATCAATATCACATGTCACCTCTCATTCTATACCCATCAATGGAAAATATTTTTGCAACTAAATTAAATGCGTCTAAAATGTCTGACATACATAACGATCTGGACAAATTTGCACTCATAAGCTCCCATTGAGTCTACAATTTATAGTAGTTTAGCTGAAATATGTTTCGCTTCACCACATAAAAATGTCGTGAGTAAAATTTAAAAAAAATCTAAGTGTAGTTTAGTGGACAATTTTTGTGACTTGTAGAAACATAAACATTAATCATTATTGTTTGATCCAGTTTTCCTCTTCCCCTCCTTCATATCCCTGTTCTTTCCACAGCTTACTAAGACAAGAGGGAACGGAATGTTAAGAAGACAATTAACCATTAATGTGAAGAAGACAATTAACAATATAATTAAGTGGTTTGAAAACTTATATATATATATATATATATATATATATATATATATATATATATACTCAACATATATATATACTTATATATATATATATATATATATATATATATATATATATATATATATACATATATATATATATATATATATATATATATATATATATATATATATATATATATATATATATTATTCTTGAGGCTATAGTGCAACGACCAAATTTAACATAGAAGTCTACGTGAGGCTATAAATCTTGAGGCGATAGTGCAAACGACCAAATTTAACATAGATGTCTACGTGAGGCTATATATGTAATGTTGTATAAGTCTATGTCTCTAACGATGTTTCTATGTGTATATCTCCACTGTATTTGTCCCTACCTAGGTAGCCGCGCGTATTCAGGTCAGCCACTTGCCAAATTGTTATAAGTGTCCAGTACCGTGACGTCACCCTACCTGTTCCATTTCCCTTGTCGCTCAACAGACCCACTATTTTTTGACGCTATACAGACCCAATATTTTTTGACGCTATACAGGCCCAATTTTTCCCATGTTAAATTCCCCTTGACGCCAAAGTGCCGCGACACTTTTTAACATGGCAGTCCCATTTTCGCTAAACTGACCCCATATACTACTGATATATATATATATATATATATATATATATATATATATATATATATATATATATATATATATATATATATATATATATATATATATATATATATATATATATATATATATATATATATGTGTGTGTGTGTGTGTGTGTGTTTGTGTGTGTGTGCGTGTGTGTGTGTGTGTGTGTGTGTGTAACTCCTCAAGCACGAGTCTTCACTATAGCGGCATTTCGTCAAGAAAGATTTTTCTTTATTCCCAATTTTTTCCCTTCTTTACTATCATCATTTTTCCCAGATAACCAAAATCCCTAAAATCAAAATGCCAAAACAAATATCCATCCCTAATTTCAAGACTACACTTACTCCCACCCCACCCCAGTAAAACCGAAACTATCTTCAGACTGAATTAATATATTTTAGGTGCTAAATTCCTGACAAACACTGGAACCTGGGTTGCCCCTTTAGACAAACACCCCGAAAATGCCCCAGTATTTTTCTTCTTTACTATCGTCATTTTTCCCCGTTAACCAAAATACCTAAAATCAGAATGCCAAAATAAATATCGATCCCTAACCCCGAAAATGCCCAAGACATTTCTTTACACACGACACGCGCAACACAGATTTGGCCGACAATAGGCTAATCCGAAACATTTACACCATACAAAAGTATCAGTTTGTAAGGAGAATTATTCATACGTGAATGTTTGTAAGTAAGGAATTTAAGAACGTCTGGGATTATCTGCTTCTTATCTAATTATGATTGATACTATTTTTTTACACCTGATTAATAGAACATATTTTGTTTTTTTGGTTATTTTTTTTATAAAATTAAATCTCGGGGTTTTTATTAACCAGGATGTGTCCTAGACAAAGCAGTATTCTAAACGTCAGATTCACTCAAGGACTTACCACGAAGTTTAGATCTTATGCAAAGATTATTCGCGATTGCTTAGTATGAACGTTACCTGCCTACAGCACAAGAAATGGGGCCATTAACACAAGCCAAGGAAAGATGTAAGATAAAGCAGACAACACTACACCTCTTCTTCAAACCAGGATATTGCACATTTTGAATTATATGGAGTGTTTAAATGTTATGGAGTATCATTCATAATTTGTTTTGGATTTGTCGTAAAGTTATAACAATAACTCATTCCTTAAAGGTTTCTCGTGACGACTAGTGTATTTTTTCGTGGAAGATCGTATATTGTTCAATTACATCATTACTGAATACGTGTATCAAAAAGCAACCCACATCAGTCTCATTAATTTTGTGCAATCATAGTCTCTCTCTCTCTCTCTCTCTCTCTCTCTCTCTCTCTCTCTCTCTCTCTCTCTCTCTCTCTCTCTCTCTCTCTCTCTCTCCATACATAAATGCTTGGAAAAAGACTCTATTCACATCTTCATAAACACAGTAAACCGATGATGGCCAATAACAATGTGAGTTTTTCTGTAGGTGTACATGATGGTCAGTGTCCAACATAATATTAAAATTACTCTTGTCCAAAGGGTCAACCAATGTTAATTCAAAAGAAGTTTTAACGTTATATTCCCCCTTCCTCCATAATGTCATCTTTCAAGACGGACGGAGAGGGGACTATTCCCTTCTCATCCCTATAGAGTCATTTTCGCCCTTACTCCTATCTATAACTACTCCTGCTGGATAACTGAAATACAAAATAGTGAAGCTGTTAGACATTTTCACTCATAGATGATTTGAATTTTTAAAGCGAGAAATACAATGTCTGAGACTTTTACGATTATAGACATGGCTTTAGTACTTACTATATGAAGTGTATTTATGCTGAAACATTTTGGGGTCTAAAGGAACCAAAGGCAGGGTATAGAAACAAAAATAGTTAGATTCTTCTCTAAGACGATGGTAAGAACTTTTAAATTATAAAATCTCGTATTTTCTTTTTCTTTTGAAATATGTTGCTCCTTATTATGAAAGGTCTCATTATACGCGAATATTCTCTTTAGGGTGCTGTAAACCATGTCAACATGCACCCCAGCTTTTAAGATAACTTCCGCTTAATATAGCGAAAATTCAAAGAACAATATAATTGACTAAGAAATAAAGAAACTTCATTGCAAAAGCCAAAATCTCTTTTTTAAGTTAAGTTCTAACGTAGTGGACGTATTACTGAGGTTTCACTGTACTTCAATACAGTTTTCAAGGTTTGAAAGTAAGTTTCGGCTTCTCTGCCCCTATCTGCTTTATTTGAATATATTGATCAAGCTGTTTTTCATGCATATTAACATCATCTTGTACATAAAATTAAGAGACATTTAATCGTCAAACAAAGTCCATAGTCATTACATAAAACATATTGTCTGACCATAGACTATCTTAGTTCCTTAAAAAACCCACAACAATAGCATACCAAAACCACATTTCGTTTAAACTCAAACTGATTTTGTCAATGAAATTAATTTCTTCAGCTTTATATATTTAAATTTGTAGATGATGTAAAAATGACATAAATAATGTGAAGTTTCTAATAATGTTTTAAAACATTGTTTGCTTTATATTGGACGTCCAAACGGGTTCAATTTGTATAATTATTAGCAAACAATTTACTTATTCTTTGCAATAACTACATCATGCAAATGTACAAAATATAAATGTTGTTACTTTAAAACATTACTGTGCAATTTTTGAAGAAGTTTACAATATTTTCATGTTTACCAAATGTTCCCACGATCCCCTTGATGTCTAAATTTTTGGTAGGTTCAGGGACTGCGAGAAAACATTTGGGATTCCTCTGAGGTTCAATTTTATAATAATTCTATAAGTAATTATTCATATCTTCATAAGAAACGAAATAAATACAAAAATGTACTCTAATATCTCTCAACATAATCACTTGGACGATTTTCTTGATCTAAATCCAATATTAATTCTTGCTCTGATATAATTTTACCAAAGTCTGGTAATTCCTGATTGTGCGTGATCTGCACATTATTTGTCATCACAAAACTTACAGAAAAAAGAAAACATTGATGGCTATGGACGTTTAGAAGAACTGTTGGATACAAAACGTTTAATATACACCTATCAAGCTTTTATTCAAGAAGTAGGAAAATGATACTCTCGTTTTCTAATTCCGTATCACCATCCTCTCAAACGAGGCTGGAACTACTTTTTCTTTGAGGTTTCCCAGATACAACTGAACAAGCATGAACAAATCTGATGTAGTCTCTCTTGATATGCAAGAGGAAATGAGTAACTTTCTCTGTATCAACTCTGTATTACCAAGTTCCACCAACTTGTCCAAGTCTGTTGCAAATGACCACGCCCCTCTCACAATGTGCCGCCAGAAACAATTGTACCGAATAATTCGAGTCATTCAACTGTTAAAATATTCCATGACGCAAAATTTGAGAACTGCACAATAATTGTAAATCAAATTTGAGTCTGCTGGAACGATGTGTCTAAGAATTTGTATTGCTAACAGTGAAAATAAATGACTTCACACACTCCGATATGCATGCTCAAATTAGCCGATGAATATGTAATTCTGTTCATAATTTAGAATGAAGTTCTTATTAAAACGGTTAAAATATTAAGCAATTTCTTTTGGTTTTTAGTTAAGTATAGTAATTTTATTAAGTTCTATTAAAACGTGAAAGGGTTGTAACGAAAGTAACATAGTAATTCAATTTTCGATCTCTTGGTAGCGCTTTGCTGTTAGCAGCAGAAAATCCGAATCATGACTCGACGCTTGCAGTGTGACATCATAGCGCGGTAATTCAATTTTCGATCCCTTGGTAGCGCTTTGCTGTTAGCAGCAGAAAATCCGAATCATGACTCGACGCTTGCAGTGTGACATCATAGCGCGACACTTAATAAACTAGTCAAAAAGTGTCCATACCTTAAACAGATTTTGTCGCATGTATATCTTGGGGAGATTATATATTGATCCTGTATATAATACAGATCGATTAGCAAGCCCAATGACATTGAATAAATTGCAATTTAAAGGTAAATTCGAAACAACTGAAAACTTCGTTGTTCATTTGAAAGCGCAAATTTGTTTGATTTAAACTTCCGGTCAAATAAATATTTCTGCCAGTCAAGTGACAAACAACAAGTTGAACTATTGCAATAAATAGCAATGAGTAACACAATATTACCTACCCCACCCCACCCCCTCGAAAAAACCCCGACAGCTTTCTCCACCAGTTGTACCCTTTTATAGTGTGTGTGTGTGTGTGTGTGTGTGTGTGTGTGTGTGTGTGTGTGTGAATGATGAAGGGTCATGACTTCTTTCTCCTAGCTGCCACGTCTGGGAATGTTTTTATCGTATCGTCTTCAGCATGGGACTCAATATATCCCATGCTGGGGCCTATTTCGTCATTTGTTTCTAAGTATTTCCACTAGAAAAATCAATAATCTAACATTCAATGAAATTTATTTCTTGTCTTCTCTGTCGAAGAATATTTAAACTACACGCTACACATATAAAATATAAATGAAATATTCACATATTGCCTTCATTTCAGACATTATTATTTTGTACATTAGTTATTATATACCGAAAGGGTACAAAACCCTGTTTAGAATTCTTCATAACATAATGAGATATACAGTTTCCTCCCTTATCTAAACAACTAATGTTTTGTACATCACAAACCTGTGTGTATCTTTCTGCAAGCAATACATGAGAAATATAGTTGTTTTTCTTATTTAAAAATATGATTATGTTGCACATCAATGCATTGCAATCTGTTTCAGCAGAATAAGTACTTTATCCAGTGTCTCTATTTCTCTAATTTTCATTTTATATAAGCAACATTAAAACTAGAAAACGAATGATAAAATGTATCGATGCAATGATAAAAATGTGGTGAGATAAAAATTAACGTTTTCTCCAACATTTTTCAAATACATATTCCATACTTTAAAGATCTTCTTAAAACAAGAACATAATGAAATAAATGCATTTTTAAACCAAGTTTCATAAGAATATAAATATTACAAGTATACCCTGTACATATAAAAGAGATAACAGATTTATAGCAAAACGTAACAATAAAGTGAAAAACAACAAATAGTCGCAAAAATGAAATCTCTTTAATAAAGGAAAACCACTGTCAGTTGTGACGAATAGTACAGACAATACACGAAGAAACTTTGATGTTGAAAGGAAGACAATAGACAACCATGCTGTCTGAAAATGAAGTAGACGCCTTTATACTGTATATAAATTATATAAATTACAAAACAAGGCTTCCAACTTCCAGACGATAGTGTGAGAAAGTATGTGAATGCTATGGTGACGAAAAGTATACCAGAGGCAGACACAATTTAACATAGAAAAAATGCTTAACAAGGGACTTAGAAATAAGTGAATGACAATCAGAGACGCAAGACAAATCCCTTTAGAACATGTCCAACCAGACAGTCACAGTAAAATACCTTAAAACACTGTTTGACCCCATTTACCTACTTGGTTTCTAGAACAAGCCTCATTGTATGTTTAGAAAAGTGGTCAAACAGTCACGACAAAAAGTAATTAAAGGTCTCCATGCATATCAACCGTCATTATCCTTATCGGGACATAGCATAACCCATATAGCCCATTTCTGCATATCCTTCACAAAATTACAAACGTCCTACGCCAGTTAGTATTGCTTCCAAATGGATGTTTGATTTAGCGAGTCAAAGTACATGTACACAGACTGTAACTTAGCATGGTTCAATGATGTCATAGTAACTTCGTTGCTTTATCGTTATAGTTTTTCAAAATTTTTCAAATTATATGAAAATGTTCTGAGCTCAAGATGAAGTACACTAAACGATAATTATTATTGTGGTATATTTTACACCGAGTGCGGAAAAATATTGACTATATTTGGTCGTAAATGGTCTTGCCCTATTTTGTAAGGGGGGGGGGGGTAAAAAGCCTAGGGTTGTGTCATGAAATAGAGATATGAGAGAGCACAAGAAGACTGCGCCAAAACCAAGATCAATATATGAGTGAAAGTCTGCATTGCACCGTCATCATAGTCCTGAATAGAAACTATGCTACGCAAGTAAGGGATATTATATTGAAATCCTTTAATATTATATTTCAACTAACCGTTTTGATTTTCATTTGTACTAATGACTGATGCCAAAGATGGTGCAAATTTTGTCGTTTTCGTTGTCCTTTGTAACTGAACTAACGTCACATATTGGTATTAGTTCCACTGGGTCTAGGAAAGAAGATTGTGGGTCAGCTTGGCTTAAGAATTTATTATTTGACACTTCTCCCGTGACACCTACTTTAAAGAAACCATTTGTTTCATTAGATTGATTTATTGTCGACTTGGTGTCTGTGTTGTTATGAGTTGCGACCAAACTTTAAAAGGTGACTGAAAATACGGGGATCATTCTATATCTCACAAGTTCTCTGTCCCTCAACTTCAGATCTTTTACGTATGTTTTGCTGAATTTGAATTTCTTGGAAACATACAAAAGCTACAAACTACTCTCTGCTTTTTTTCCATCTAACAAATACAGATGTGGCATACTGTCTCTTTGATTAGTAAATCCAATATGGCTTTGAAATCGAGCGTAAAAGTACCCTAAAATTTATTGTCACAGTTATATTCTATTGCGGTAAATGTCAGTTATAAATACAGTTTTCAATATTTGAGCAACATATATTTCTATTTTACCTCTGTCTAATTCCTTTATCCAGGAATTTAAGCTGTATAAACAGCATTTCTTCTCCAATGACCGCAACTTCAAAATTGATATATGATAAATGTTTGATTAAAAAAACTTTTTTGTTCCAATCGTGTAGGAAAGGGTTTAATGTTAGAGTATCAGCTCAAACTTGGTGCAGGTTGTTGAGCATCTCTATGACAAAGCCACCAGTGCTGTCCTCATCAATGGGAGCAGAGGAGATTGGTTTCGAACAACAGTTGGAGTCAGACATGGATGTATACTATCCCCTACACTCTTCAACATTTTCCTGGAAAGGATCATGGAGAGCAGCAGAGAGGGTGAACCCTACAACTTTGTAGAGACCTTATTTTTGAAAATTAAGGGTTCCTACGAAGGCTGAAAAAAAAGAAGTTTTTGTCTTAATAATGAAAACTTCTTTAATTGACCAGATTTTTTCACAATCTGGTCACGTACGTATGTCATTCACCCTCTCTGCTGCTACCTTGATAAAATCAAGGACCAAAGATTTTATCTAAACCTACACGATACCTTGATCTTGGATCGTGTAAATTTATCGTTATAAATCCAAACGGAACAGCTTGTGCTTTTGAAAAGAAGTTTTTAAATTTAATCATGTCCATGTCGCCTGAACACCAAGTATAATAAATATTCTGTAGAGTATAATTATCTACTCCATTAAATACAACTAAAATATTGCAGTTGTCTCTGATTACTTTTGGAATTTGTGTATATCTCTGAGTAACATAAATCACATCCGTGTTTTTATGTCTACCTCGAGAAAATATTCTAGCTGGATTTGATTGTTTGTCCAGCATAACATCATCATACACTACTAAATTATTAATGAATCCATCTAGATCATCTACAGATGGTGCTTCATCAATATCGGTTATAAAATCAATAATATCATTTCCATCCAGTAGTTTTGCATTTTTATTAAAATCTTTAAGTACTTCGTAACACCTCTGATCATCTACAGATGGTGCTACTAAATACAGTTTGTTCCACTTGAGCCATCGCATTATCAGATTAAGCAATAATTGCGTCTTCCCACTTCCGGACGGACCTATTATAATCATTCTGATAGAATTCGGAAGCGCTGGATGGTGCTTTACTGGCTCTTGTTATCGTGTCGCAGAAAAGTCAATTATATCCATATAATAAATAATATGAGTCTATATTGTGTTCGATGCAGAGCACCTACCGATACTACTGAATTAACGAGAGTAACCACAAAAAAATAAAAGACGTGCACTTACAGGCAAGTGTGTGAAATGTGGTACCAAGAAATATAAATTTGTCTCCATGACTAAGTCAGGAACAAAGACAGGTGGGGGTGATATCGCTGCTTCGTTAGGAAAATTACCAGGAACTCCATGGGCTAAATATCCCGGTGAGAAACATTTACCCGGATATAATTATTGTGGCCCAGGAACTCGTCTCGATATCCGACTCGATGATCAAGATCAACCAAGACCCGGAGAGTATCCAGTAAATAAGATCGATCAAGCGTGTCACGTTCATGATGTCGCGTATAAAAGTAAGGATTTGCAACACCGACATCTCGCGGATGTGAAATTGATTCACGCGTTAAATTCTATACCTAATAAATCTCTCAGAGAAAAATTAGCTAGTTTTCTAGTAAAAACTGCTATGAAAGGTAAACTAGTGTTAGGGGCTGGTAATTAATTATATAACTATCATAATGGAATCTGTTTATTATTCCCCGAGAGGATTCTGGAGAGGTAAAGCAGCGATTAGTAAACTCGCCGAAGCAGCAAAAGTTTCACGTAATGTCGCTGCATCATGGTTAGCACGACAGGCAATATGGCAAATCTTCCTAAGTCCACCTAAAAGAATTCATTACGCGCATTTTGATGTTAGTGTCCCTAATGAAGTTCATCAAGCAGATATTTTGTTTTTACCACACGATACCATTAAAACACGTGGACGAAAATCACGCACGTACAAATACGCGTTAACTGTCGTTGACGTTGCGAGTAGATATAAAGAAGCGGAGCCGTTATCAACAAAGACAACATCTGAAGTTGCATCTGCGTTTGAGCGCATTTATCAACGTGGTGGTCTACGATGGCCACGGTTATTACAAGTTGATCCTGGTAAAGAATTTCTTGGAGTAGTATCATCGTTGATGAACAAGCATAACGTTAAAATCAGACGAGGACATACTGAAATTCATCGTGATCAGGCAATCGTTGAACGATTTAATAGAACACTTGCCGAGCGGTTATTCGGATATCAATACGCAAAGGAAATATCTACTGACTTCAAAGATAGATCTCGTGAATGGGTTGCAAGATTACCGAGTGTGATAGCTGCGTTGAATAATGAAATTACTCGTGCAACTTCCATGAAACCTTCTAATGCGATCAAAAAAAAATATATACCCAATGGCTACGGAAAACATGAATCTTTCTCTCAACCAGTATTAGGTAATGTTACAGTAGATATTTATATGAACCTGGCGAACTTGAAGGTGGTAAAAAAGAGCAACCGATCCTATCTGGAGCGTGACTACACATAAAATTTCTAGCGTGGTTAGATCCACTGGTAGACCTCCAATATACAGACTAGATTCTACAGCCCCTCAACGTGGATTTGTACGTGAACAATTGCAAGTAATTCCTGAGGATACGCAATTACCACCAAGCTCAATTTTGTAAACGTCCAGAACCTCGACGTCGATTACACTCAAGACAGGTCAGCATCACATTATCACGTGTATGACCGAGATCACTATTAATTCTGTCTACGGTAAATTGTCTTGGATTATTATTTGAATGCTGCCATGACATATTACAGTTGCAACTTGCGCAATGATTATTTTGTAGTTGTTTTAGTTTTATAATAAATTCAACATCAATATCAAAATCACGATTATTTTTTTTGTCACATTTTTTATAGCTGACTAATTTTTTATTGATATCGATATTGTTAGCGATTTCTTCAGTTATTACGTAATCTACAATAACTCTACTCAGTTGCGATATTCTCCTGACTCGAGATACGGCGAGATAGACTAAATTTGACCATTCGATCCGATCATCTACAATCCAGATTTTAGTATCAGTTATAGTTAATCCCTGTGACGAGTGAATCGTTATAGCGTATCCTAACGTCCACGGTGATTTATTCATACTCAGCGCATTCTCAACGACATTAATATCGACTAAAATAATATCATTCAAGACAAGATTCTGTATCCTTGGTGGAACCAAGACACCAGGAATTTCAACATCAATATTCTGTCGTCGAGTATCTGCTGGGCGATAACACAAAGGTACAGGTAGATCTGAAAACTTTTCTTTATGTAACGTAAATAATTTATCCTGTAGTTCATCACGAACTATCTTTCTACTCGCGACTATTAAATCAGCGGGATTCCATGAAGTCCAAAATTCATTCATAGAAGTCTCTGGAATTACTCCTCGCATTATCTCACATTGTACTCTGTCTGGCTGAAGTCTGATTAATCTTTTAAATTCCTTCAGCGGTTCATCGATAGCTCTATGGTCATTATGTATTTCTTCATAATAATTTACGTTATTCTTTAGCCATTCATGTGGAGACTGTCCAACAAAGGGTGGTGGTTGACCATGATCGCCACACATAATCACAGCAGTATTCTTCAATAACAACCAATCAAGAAATGTTTTAGTGTTTCTAACGACACCGTGCATATCTCGTCCCATATAATATACTTAGGTATATATTTTTCACCCATCCGCGATGGAGTCCAGTGTCTCCGCACCATCTAAAGAAACTATGATATGTACATGATTTTACTCCTCGTTGCTTTATTTCTCTAGCAAGTTTATGTGTAGGTGTCAAAACAATTATATCTGATGTATTATTTATAAATAAATTAATTACACGAGTTGTTTTACCTGAACCACCACACCCATTAAGATAAACGGTTTTATGTCTAGATACAGGATCATACACAGATGGTGCAGATGACTTTGATGTTTGATTATTATTTCTGTAATATG